>JAADVR010000801.1:0-15528 GCA_023335855.1 Pythium scleroteichum
ATGAAGATGTGCCAGAAAACCATCCCTATGCTCCGTACATCTATCGGTTAACACAGATTGGTCTGTATCCACAGGATCAATCCCTATTTGAACCAGAGAAGCCAGTAAGTCGTGGGGATTTTGTAGCACAGGTTGTGGGCGTAAGCGGAATGTCCATTTCAGCTCAATCACCAAAATTTAAAGATACCCAATCAAGTCCCTATGCCGCCTACATTCAAACAGCGCTTGAACTGGGTATTGTACAAGGTAATACCCGTGGATTGTTCCATCCTGACCAAGCCATAACAAGGCAAGAGGCCGCGGTGATCATATCAAGAACGGCACAACAACTCCTTGGCGCACCTGCCGTAACTGCCGATCTCATCGGTTCACAGGATCGTTGGGCTGAAGAAGGTGTCCAGTTTGTGGTTGCTCTAGGTCTATACGGTCCGGAAGTATCTGTATCCAGCACCGGTGCTGTGGATTATAGATCGAAGCAACCTATGCTCAGGCAGGAATCATCAGTTTTGATGTACAAAATGTTAGGCACTCTGCTACATTAACATAGAGTGATGCTCGGCAAGCCATGTCATTGCTACATGGCTTGTTTTTCCACTTCATTTTACCAATGATACATTTTATAAGAACGGATGATTTTACCATGCGACTAGGACTCTCATTACATAGATTCATGAAAACTAAATTTAATATCGTGTGGTTTGTAACAATGTTGTGCTTTATAGTGACAGCCACGTATATCCATATCTCTTCATTTATGAATCCTTATATCGGACTTTCGTTGACACCAAATGCCTCCAATTCTTGGGCAGTACATGATGTAGATTCGCAAGGTTTAGCATATGCATCCGGGATTAGATCAGGTGACACCGTTATCTCCTTGGAACCCAAAAGAGAAGTCCGGTTACTCCATCAAAAAGGTGTATTCTTAGTGACTGAAGCCTACACCATCGGCGTTGAGAATTCTCACGGTCAGGCATCCGAACATACCATGAAGCCTGGACCACGTGAATGGTTCAACATCGGCTTCTCATCCATAGTAGAATTATTGCTATTGTTGACCGGAACCTATGCCTTCTTTAACCAACCCGGTTCACGAGTGATGCGCCTGTTCTACCTCCTTAACCTGTCCATGGCCATATGTATACTGACGATATACACATCCCAGTTGCCTTTATCCAATTATATTCTGGCCTTTTGTGCGGCATGGTTACCTTACTGTCTAACTGCTTTTTATGTGTCTTTTGTATTCCGTACCCGTCTGCATCGTTTCCGGTGGTTACTATTTATCAGCAGAGGTATTGCAGTTGCTTATTCTGCAGGCCTAGTATTTTTGTACATCAAGCAGTGGATGATGACCTATGTTCAGATCAACCAAGGCATTACCACCGTCAGTACTCCTATTGCGCCGTCTGGTCCAACCAATCTGCTTAACTTTATACTTTGTGCAACCCTTCTGATCTTAATCTGGATGACATGGGTTTATCGTAAAAGCTACAATCGCAAGGAGCAGAACCAGCTATTGCTCATGTTAACAGGAATACTTGTTAGCCTGATTCCCTTCATCATCTGTTTTGCTATTCCAACCTTGCTTCAAGGTGAACCATTATTGCCTGTAGAGTACACATTAATTGGATTTCTGCCTTTATCATGGATGTTCACTTATGTACTTGTACAACGGAGTATGCTTGACCTCAAACTGGTTATGCCAAGATTGATGATTCATGGACTATATGCTTTGATCGTATTTTTACTGTTTCTGGCTGCTTCTCACCTGCATTCGTTAATTCATATCAGCTTGCTGTTTGTCTCGTTTTTAATGATCACTTGGGTGTATCAGTACATGCTCACCCGCTCACGCAAGAAAAACAAACTTAACAAAGACTGGTTGGAACACCAGCAACTGCGGTTGACTGTGCGAATGGCTGAGCAGCAAAACATGCGGGACATGATTCATGTGTTTGCCGAGATGTTCCACAAGATGCTGGATATTGAAGGTGTAATTGTCATATGGATTGATGATAAGCACAGATATTCTCAGGAAGGTACAGGGGTTTTTGCTTCCATTCAGAATATAGATAACCAGGCGTTGGATATTAAAGTTTTACGACAAAAATATGATTTGGCACAGGTTTGGGAGCTGTCGGGTGAGCCCACTACGGAGACGATAGGATTTCTGGGCATTGGTCACAAAGAAAATCGCACCCTTTTTTCAGCAGAGGAACAGGATATCATTGATAAAGGCAGGCTGGAAGCAATTCGAATGCTCGTCAATGGCAGACTCTTATCCGATCTGCAGAAGCGATATGAATACCGTGTAGACCAGACAGCTCTTCATGAACACCAGATACGCCGTCATCGGCAGTTCAATGATATTATGATGGAAGCCCAACAGGCAGAGCGTATGAAAACCTCTTATTTCCTTCATGATCAACTGCTTCAAAACCTGATTTTCCTGTCTCGTGATTTGGAGGAATTACACGATACCGGAGATACGCATAAGGATCAAACGGCTGTTTGGCTGGAGTGCCTGTATGCTTCCCAGAGAGATATACGTCAATTGTGCGATGATCTCTACCCTCATATTATGGATCGAAGTGATCTTGAGGAAGCGTTGCAATGGCTCATCCGTACAATCCAAATACAAAGTGGCATCAGAATGGAACTAAAATACAACGCCCTCTCTGAAGAGTTGAAGCACGAACCTCTGAAGTCCACCGTCTTTCGGACGGTCCGCGAACTCATTATGAATGTGATGAAACACGCACAGGCGTCGTTCTGCTCCATTCAGGTACATAGAAGGGATAATGACTTGATTCTCCAAGTAGATGATGACGGTTTGGGGTTTAATGTTCATACCACATTTGATACTGCAACAGGGCACTTCGGTTTGATATCCATACAGAGCAGCATTCAGCATCTCGGTGGAGAATTCTCCATACATTCCAGCCTTGGCAAAGGAACCTCAATCAACATCCGTTTGCCTTTAACCAAAGGAGCAACTGAACAATGAGCGAACCCATTACAGTCGTACTGCTTGATGATCACCCCCTGGTCATGGAAGGTCTCAACAACCGCTTAAACCGCGAACCCGGCATAGAGGTACTGAAAACATTCAGCGATCCATTGCTTTTTTTATCCGAAGTAGAGGCGTTGCGACCAGATGTTGTTGTGATGGATATCCGCATGCCCCAGCTTGACGGGTTCGAGGTTGTGAGAAGATTGAAAGATCAATACGGGTTATCCGTCAAAATTATATTGTTATCCGGATACAACTATCACGAATTCCAGTTAAAAGCTTATGATCTGGGCGTCCATGCCTACTTGTCAAAGCAAGCAACGTATGGACAGATTATCAACGCCATCCACCAAAGTATGTTGGGTCATGTGCTTATTCCAGAGACCATGTTATCCCCTAATCTGGAGGAATCACTCACGGCAACAGAACGGGAAGTGCTTAATCGTATTGCACTGGAGATGACCAATAAGGAGATCGCACAGGATCTGGCTATTAGTCAACGTACAGTGGAGTATCATATAACCTCTATTACACAGAAATTTGGTGTGAAATCTCGAATTGGTGCTGTAGTCAAAGGCTATCAGGCAGGGATTCTCGGTGACGTAACACTCCCTGAGAAACGGTAAAAACATGTACCCGTTTAAAAGAACAACAAAAGAGCGGCAGAACACCCTCTAATACAACCTGAGGTTTGTTCTGAACCGCTCTATCTGTTGGTTTACTTTCCTATAAGGTGCATTCATGTTTGATGCGTGTGCTCCCTATCCGCGCTGACGCGCCGCATGACGTTCAGCAATACGAGATGTAATTAATCCGTGACTTTCATCGATCTCTTCCGGTGTACACGCGGCTTTTAATTCATATACTTTTACCGGCGAACGATCAATGATATCCAAAAACGAATCAAAAAATGTCATGTCTTTACTATGGATGTATGGACACCAATGATCTGCCAACCCTACGGTTTCATGAATATGCACGCCAACCACGTGATCAATCAACGCGTTAGCCTCACTTACATTAGCGTACAGCCCCATTCGATCCATCATCATGCCGTGACCAATATCGTACCAGAGACCAAGGGGCGCGCCCTTCATTTGTCCAATAATCGTTCCCGCTTCATGCAATGTCGGCATCTGATAACAGCGTGAACGGGTCTCAATACCGAAATTCACCCCGTATCCCCGCTGCTCCGACAAGTTACATACCTCTTCCAGACTCTCCTGAATCCGGCTCAGATAATGTGCGCTGCCATCTTCCCGCTTCTCCAGCATCTCTTGCCATAAAGATTGATATGCTGGTGAATCCGGTCCTTGATCGTGGTATATCTTTTTCAACGCTTCATCTATATTGTATTCAAACGGAACCTCACCGGGATGTACAACAACAGCCTTGGCCCCATAACGATGTGCGTACTCGGCTGAGCGAAGTAACAGCTCAATCGCCCGTTTGCGTCGCGGCTCATCATCGAATCCAAGCAGGACGGAATCCGTCCCGTAATCAGGATCAGCCACATGCGGGAATGTATTATGCACACTGGATACACCGATCTCGCCCCGTTCAATCATCGGTTCTATCGTCTGTTGCATCTCTTCCGTTACGTTGTAATTCAGTTCCACCTGTTTGAATCCAAGAGACTTGATCTCCTCGATCATACCTTGTCCGGTCGTATGACGTTTGATATTCCAACATGTTGAGAATGAATATTCCTGTTTGTCCGTATACATCATTGGTTCCTCCTGTCTCTAATTCTATCGCCCATTCATATTCCATTTATCTCTATCTATATAAGTTGAACCAATAAACTTTACACTAGATCACTCCAATTGCAGTACCATCTTCCGATCACTTTTATCCCCAGATTTTTTGATCCCCTTCTCCAAAGGGAAAAATCCGGTGATAGCTTATGCTTCCGATGCAGCTTTCTTGCAGAAAGCTTTCAGGCGAACGCTCCGCTTCTTCAGATCGGTTCTGCACTCTTCGTTCTCGTGTAAATGTTCAGTTCATCTTATATACCTATTTATTCCTCAAACCGTTGTCTTCACGGAGAGTCAATTCAAATCTCATCTTGTTTGCCGTCATCCCAGGCACATAACGATAGACGATCTCCGCATGATTCACGTAAATTAACACGGATGGTTCAGGTGCTTCAGCCTTCACGGTACACGTAAGTCCTGGGAACTGCCATAACGCTGTTGTAATATCCTCCTGACGAAGGGATGGCACTCTGATTTCAAAATAAACGTCGATCTCTTCCGCCGTATCCAGCTCCACATCAATGGTTAACGAATCTGGCGTGAGATCCGCATCAAACGTTATTCCGCGCAGATGGCTGTTCCAGCCCTCGCCTACCTCACGACGGATCAAACGGAGATAATAACGCTCACCCGTCTCTGTCTGCCAGTGGATCGTAGCTGGATGCATCTGTCCATTCGTATTCACACTTCCCGACATGGCCCCGATCATCCGGTCCTCACCAATCCAGGCTTTGGCTGTACACAAATTTCGATTGGACGTTGGATCATTGCGCTCACACAGTTCCATAAATTGTTTCTGCACAAGCCGATCTTCTTGATGAGCCTTGAAATACGGCACGGCTTCAGCGGGCACATCCCCCCCAAGGAGCGCAATCAATGGATCATGGCCTGACTCACAGTTGATTCCTGCCAGATATTCATACCCTTCTCCAAGCAAGAGATAGATAAATACACCGATCGAACTATGCTCTCGCATCTCCATGTCGTACGCCCGGGAGAACGGGCCGGAGAGATTCTCCAGGTTGGCATTGTAATATAGCGCAATGTTATTCCACAGCCCATGTTCAATCCGGTGTCCAATTTCGATCAAACGTTCCGTGAGTCCATACTTTCGATACATGCCAAGCACGGACAGATCCACCCCGTAATACGTTGTCGTGTTGAACTCGGCGAATGTGCCGTCGTATTGTTCGAACTCCTTCATCAATCCCTCCGCCTGTTCATCCGAATGCCGAATCCATTCTGTCCGGTTCAAGCGATGGCCGTAGTAGTGGGTGATGAAAATGTGCATCAACTCAATATTCGTGTTCATTGGGATTACGTCGGATAACCTGCGTTCTATTGACCCTTGTACAGCCAACTCCATTGCATGATCCATCCGCTTCATGAGTGTCTCCGGCAGTAGTTCGGCAAATTCGGCAGTTACGACCACACAGACACAAGCGATAAACTCACGCCAGTTGGGATCATAGCTGATCCAGACTGGTGGCAGAACCTGATTCACTGCCGAATAAAAAAGGTGTTTCAGTTGTTTGGGGTCTGCTGCCTCTGTTAGCAGAGAACCCTCTTCCTGTAGTTTATGGATAAACTGCGCAGACACCTTCTCAAAGGTGCGTTCCAGGAAATAGGCCGTGCCTGGCGCAAAAGATTTCCAAGCATAGTGACCCGCTGGTGGATGCACATCAGTTGGTCGGGTCGCGAAGGTTCCGTGATAGATCTCATCCGGAGCGTCATATTGAACATCGAGTACCTTGTGGAACACTCGTATCGCGCGTTCCACATCACCAGGCTCATTTCGAATTAACAATCCGAGCGCATAATGTGCACTGGCTCGTGTGCTGTGCTGCGATGAATCCTCTTCTTCGAAACTCCGAATCAGATCCATTTCCTTGTCATAGAAGCTATCCATCATCAACATGGACTGATTTATAAGATACTGTTGTTCTTTCGACATCTTTTCTACCATTCGTTGTGTCATGTCATGGACCTCCCGAGACTGTTAACCTTTTACAGCACCTACCATTACGCCACTGATAAAGTACCGCTGCAACCACGGATACACAAGCAGGATCGGTAACGTTGAGAATATAACGCTGGCTGCTTTCAGACTCTCAGGCAGGACCTGAACAGCACCAATTCCTTCGTTCTGCATCAATTCTGTAATCTGGTTTTGCTGAATCATCTGATACAATTTCAATTGCAAAGGGTATAGCTCAGGCTTCGTAATATACATGAGTGCATCCTGGAAACCATTCCACCGTCCTACCGCGTAGAATAGGCTCAGTGTTGCCATAACCGGAAGGGATAGCGGCAAAATAATGCGCATAAGTGTTCCGAAGTGGCTGCTTCCATCAATACCTGCTGCTTCTTCCAGACTTTCGGGAATACCTCGGAAGAAGGTAATGAGGATAATCATGTAGAACGGACTAATCAATCCAGGCAGAATAAGTCCCCATGTGCTATCGAGTAGATGTAGATTTTTGATCAGAATGTACTCGGGGATAATGCCGCCACTGAAGAACATCGTCACCACAATGACAAGCATGAACCACTTGCGCCCTTTTAGATTACTCTTTGCCAGTGGATAAGCTGCTGCAATGGTCATCACCATGCTTAGCACCGTACTCAGGACGGTCAGCCAAATGGTATGAATGAGGGAACGAATCATCGATCCATCTGCAAATACCTTGGTATACGCCTCAAACGATAACTCTTTGGGGAAAAAGGAAACTTCTCCTGAACCGATCGCCCGGTTTGAGCTGAGCGAGATCGCAATAATATGAATGAATGGTGCAAGACACAGCACCATCGTAATGATAATAAGAATAACGTTTACCGTGTTGAATATTCGATTCGCCGTGTTTTCAGACATCCCACTCACTCCTTACAGATCATATGTGATTCAATCCACTACATAATGCTCTCATCGGTTAATTTCTTGGACGTATAGTTCGCTCCGAGTATGAAGACAAGTCCAACTAAAGCCTGGAACAAACCTACAGCTGTTGCGAGCGTAACTTGACCAGACTGTAAACCGACACGATAGACAAATGTGCTGAGCACATCCGAGTATTCACGTACAGCCACGTTACCGATAATAAATGGTCGGTCGAAGCCGATAGAGATCATGTTGCCGACATTGATGATCAATAAGGTAACAATCGTTGTTTTGATGCCTGGCAAGGAGATGTGCCAGATTCTGCGTAGCCGACTTGCTCCATCCACTTCTGCGGCTTCGTAGAGTTCCCGGTTAATGCCCGTGAGAGATGCCAGATACAGAATCGTACCCCAGCCTGCACTCTGCCACACGCCTACCGCAAGATACGTGAAGAGCCAATAGTTTTTGTCTGAAAGGAAAGGTAATGGATCAAATCCCATGCTCATCAAGATATTGTTAATAAAACCGGATTGTGTACCGAATACCTGAAGTACGATCCCTCCAATAATGACCCACGAAATAAAGTGAGGAATGTACAGTAAAGTCTGTGCCAACTTTTTGAACCAGGCCTTCTTCAGCTCGAACAATAAGATGGCTAATATAAGTGGTGCCGGGAAGGAGACCAGTAGATCCAGCATGTTAAGCACTAACGTGTTGCGTAATGCCGTGTAGAATCCCTGATTTTGAAACACTTCTCTGAATGCATCCAAGCCAATCCACTCACTACCGGCGATCCCTTGAAAGAAGTTAAAGTCCTTGAACGCAATCTGCACGCCATACATTGGCCCATACTTGAAAATAATGAAGTAGATCATGGGCAGTAGGAGCAACGCATATAGTTGCCAGTTTCTGCGGAAATAGATGCTTGTTTTCATATACCTTCCCCCCATGTCATTCAGGATTCTTCATCAAGGCGATGTTGCCATCACCCTAATGAAATCCCTGTTCTTGGTTGTCATACACATTAGATGTGATCTCTACTCTACTTATTTCATCGCTTTGTAAGCTTCTGTACGTTCATCCAGGATTGCTTGACCACCGCTCGCCATGTAATCCTTCATCATGCTGTCATACGTAGCTTCAAAATCAGCGGGTTTGGAAATGGTTGTTTTCACGAAAAACTCCATAAACTTGTCTTTCAAGCCGTTACCGTAACGTGCTTCTGCGTCAATCGGTTTGGAGAAACGTACCGGTTGAATGGTGTCCGTGTTAGAGATCGCTACCGACTTGCGCATATCATCCCGATACTTCGACTCTACCTGTACGACATAAGCCTCTTCATTTTTCTTGTCATCTCCAACGTATTTACCATTGACGATAATGGCAATGTCACCGGAATTATAGATACGACCTGCGATTTCAGGAGAAGCATCATCTTTGATCAGTGGAACTCCATCCACGAGCTCATAGTTCTCGTTTTCAACACCGAATTGCAGGTCGAACAGGTTGTTGCCCGAAGCCATCCAATCCAGATACTTCATCGCTGCTTCCGCATTTTTGCTCGATTTAGGGATCATGACATACATCGCATTGGGTGCATATGCCGGTTTTGCGAATTTGCCCTCGGAGTTTTTGAATGCATCAATCGGTGTCATCACTGCACCAGGTTGATTGGTTTGCAGGTTTTTGTACGTACCGGAGATATAAATCTCCCCTGCATCCTCGGTGTAGAATCCAACTTTGCCGTTAGATACATCTTCCCACAGCTTTTTCTTGTCTTTGTCGAGTCCAAAGTCCTTGCTCATTAATCCTTCATTATAAAGTGTGTTCATATATTTTAGGGCTTCCTTGAAACCAGGCAACAACGTTGGATAGTCATTAGAACCCAGTTGTTGCGTTAATGTATATTTCTGTTCTTCCGTCAGCGGTTCAATGAATGACCAGATCAGTGGTTCATATTGAGCCGAGGCAATGGACATCCCCATCGGAATAAGTCCTGTGCCAACCTTACCCGGATCTTTTTCCTTGAAGGCCTTCAGTGTTGTATGCAGCTCCTCAGCTGTCTCAGGGGAAGGCAATCCGAGTGCATCCAGCCAGTCCTGACGAACATAGGATGCGTACTTGCCAAGTACAAGACGTTTACCTGGAACCGCGAACTGTTGTCCATCGTATTGACCGTAGGCCAGCGTTTCATCTCCCAAGAACTTCTTCAGGTTAGGACCACTTTGATTGATCAGATCCGTAAGTTCGGTCAGACCTCCTTGCTCTGCATACCGGTTGAATGTTCCCGAATCGTAGGTAAAGACGATATCAGGTACTTCAGAGCCACTCGCCATCAGAACGTTAAGTTTCTGTACTTCCTCCGAGCGTGGTACCGGAACAAATTGAACATCGATGTTGTTTGGATCACCAAACTTCTCTTGAATGAAGCGAGTCAGATAACTGTCCGAAATGGTGTAGCCCGCCGGAGTGTTTCCCCGATCGAAGATTTCCACTTTCAAAGTCGTTTTTTCCCCCGAACCCGACTCTCCAGATGAAGATGTTGATTCGCTTCCTGAAGAACATGCAGATAATAATAGAGTGAAAGCCGTTACCACTGCGAGGATTGAACTTGCCTTGTCTGCCTTACGCCTTTGAAATAATCTCATTTGACCTTTCCCCTTTCGCACACTCTCTGAATGGATTCACATGATTGCCACTCCACTTTGTTCATCCCATTTTGTTGCACCTGTGAATGTCACTAATCATTACATAAGATCTGATATTTAGACAATAAACTATTTTCAAAATGTGAAATTCACGTTTTTTAAGTTAAATACCGCGATATATAAACATATTTCCTGACAATATGCAATTTTCATGTCTTAAATGTTAACTATATTAACATATTATGTTGCGTTAAGGTCGATTTCTCATACCCAATCTGGCATCCCCTAACTTGCAATAATCTTTTTTCCATTAAATCTCTCTTCAAAAAATGAAAAAGAGACCACATCTTATGTGATCTCCTTGTTTAGCAACACGAGTAGAACGATTCGACGTATTAATTCCTTGGCGGAAGATTAAACTTCATTTGACCAAACAACGTATCGATGGCATTTCCCGCAAATTGATCGATGACATGTTCGTTGGTCGTGTCCGTATGTTCCAAAATCAATACATTATACTTCTCATCATAATGCATTCCGCCCAAAATAAATCGTACAGGAATGTTCTGAGCCACCCCTGCCTTCGAAATGACCTGAATAAGTTCGGATTCATGCCTTTGTTGACTTGTTGTGTAGGTACCAACAGGTATAGTTATCGTATAAGACGAGTCATCTACATGAAATGTAAATGTGTTGTTGCTTGCTGTAATGGTAACCCGTTTACTGATATCTACCGATCCCCACACTTGCTGTCCGTGTTTGTACACCATCTTCACTCCTGCCCTATTAATCTATGAATTGTCATACTGCTAGTATAGGACATTCGTAAAATTCCTTAACAACATATCAGCCACACTGGCCTAAGATCGTGGTTGAACAGCCAAAAAATCTCCTGTAAAGGACGATAAGGGACAAAACCTTATTGCCTCATACAGGAGATTTCATTGATATCTCTAAGATTATTGGATTTCACCCGATACTCGGATGTTCTAACAGGTGCAATTCCGTTATTGATCCCCTTGTTTTCCACCCTGCTTGCGGTAGTCTCCTGGTGTCACGCCCATAATCCGTTTAAATACTCTGCCGAAGGAAATTGCATTGGCGTATCCCACTTGAAGAGCAATATCCTGAACAGCCATATCGGATGCAGACAACAGACGACAGGCCTTTTCGACCCTCAGTTTCACCAGAAAATCAACAAACTTCATCTCAAACTCTTCCTTGAACAAATAACTCGCATATTTGCCCGAGATTTGGAACCGATCACTCAGATGTTTCAGCGACAGATCCGGATCATCAAAATGCTCTTCAATATATATCCGCAGCTCGTTGATCATCGCGCGATGACTTTTCGTTTCATTCACAGATACATAATTGCGATAAACCTCTTTAAGCCACTCCTGCAAAATCTCTTGAATCCCCTCCAGTGTCTCCACCTGCTGGATATCACTGCGAAGACGAGTCAGGATTTCCTCGGAAAATTGGCTTTGCAAACGCTCAGACAGTTCCCCGAATTCACGGGACAACATCTGGATTAACGCCTGCAGCAACATTCGAATATCGTTATCTGTAATCTGATCTTCATTAAACGCAACAAACATCTGATCCAGCTGCGTTCGCCAACCATCGCCGGTTAGTCTGAATTCACGGACAAAGTCTGCGAGCATCTGCAAATACTTGTACGATTGCAGCTCAATACGATCCGGCAGTTGCTCACTGAGAACGATCGCATCTTTACCTAGGGTAAGTCTATGCTGCAAACCCGCATCTGCACTCGCATAGGAACGAGTAATCTCCTCCCAGCCCGGTACGGTTCGTCCAATCCCGAACGTAAACCGTAGGCGGAAGTTTTCCGCAATCCACATATGCATCTGCTTAGCCAGATCCATAAGTAATTCACGGTCCAGTCCTTCCTGCTCATCCGATGCAATCACTACAATAAGCCTGCGGTTCCCAAACCATTCAGCCCAACCGCCGAACTGGGTCTCATTCTGCACAAGTTCTTCCACTACGTTCATAAGCGCAATCTTCAGAATATTCTGATTGGTCGAGAGATCGTCACCATTCATCTCCGCAATGAGGACAGCAACACTCTTCGGTTCCATGAATCGTTCCTCTAGCGGTTGCAGATGGCGAAGTCGCTGACGGAACGAATCCATCCGCTCTCCTTCCATCAGATCAACAAGCAACTGTCTGCGATGAATCAGCAAGTTTTCATGATGTTGTTTCTCATAGTCAACCGTTTGAGCAATCAGATGTTCCAGCGCACGGTCGATGAGTGCCAGTTCATCTTTGACGGATGGAGTTGCTTCATTCTCCTCGGCACGTGGCTGTAACGCCTGAATTCGATTCATGATCAGCTGGATGGGGCGTGTATTTCTGCGAGTAATGTAGATTAGTCCCGCCACCGCACCAACAATCGTTAATAAACCAATACCGATCCACACATAAGAAACAAGGGATACCCATGAATACAGCTGTCCGGATTGAATACCACTCTCGAAGACCAGACCAAGCTTGTCCGCAGTCACACGATTAAGGATTTCACCTGCTGAAGGGTCCATTTGATGCGCGGTATAGATCAGATTGTCGCTTTTATCCCGAACCTGAAGAACAGATAACTTTTCATTGGTCATGTTATCAATCTGCCGTTCCACTGCGTACATGCGGATGGTAATGACGAGCAGTCCTTCCCCGCCCCACGGTAACGGAAGCCACTTATTCATGCTAATCACCTGTGAAGGTACGTCGAAGGAACGTTCCTTATAATCACGTGGTAGATTCCAACCGAGGTTATCCCGATCTTTCAAGGCTTGCTCAATATAGGCACGATCTTCGAAATCTTCCAAACGCATCATGCCTCTGGGCGTAAGAATCTGGGAATCGGACATGCGATAGAGATAAATGGATTGAATCATATCCTGCTGATCCAGCATACGTCCCAGCCCACTTGCCGCATCATAGATGAACTGACTCGATAATTGTCCCTGTCCAGCTTCCAGAAAGCGACTATATGTTTTGTTTGCACCAATGTCTTCAAGCAACCGAAGTTCAATGTCGCTTAGCGAGCGCTCCAGTGTATCCACGATATAGCGGGTGGAGATCATGTCGGCTTTTTGTGTTTCGTTACGTGAGAGTTCGTTGACAATCAGGAAGGAGAGAAAGATCAGAATGGAAATCGTAAGCAGAAAAATAGGAAAATACGAATACATCAACTTGGTGTGCCAATTCCGCTTCAGATTTACTTTCATAGGCTCCAACTCCTTCCATCTCTATTCTAATGAGTATGCTCTTCTCTGTTCTTTGGCCTGCCTGCTGACGATATATAGAATCACTGATCCTAGTCCCGCACTGATCGCGCAAGCCAGATACATCAGTGATGGACCGCCTGAATCGAGTAAATATCCGTTCAGCATATTACCAACAATTCCGCCCAGGCCAGCAAACACCATGTTAAATAAACTTTGTCCTGTGGCCTGCATTTCCCGTCCCGTAACCGAAGCCACATATTCCACTGCTGCGATATAAAAGAATCCGAAGGATAACCCATGCAGCACCTGAACGCCAATCATGACCTCAGGTGTCGGCCATAGCCATTGTATCCCCCAACGTAACATATACGCCCCCGCTGCAAGCAGCAACGTGCGTTCATGCCCCCATTTTCGGAGTATGAATGCCGCTGCCAACATGGATGGAACATTAGTAATTGACGCCAGCAACAGTGCTGTACCCGTCATGGTCACCGAACCGCCAGCCATCTGAAATGAAATAACAAAAAAGGAGTTAAACGCAGTGAGCGTTTGGTTAACCAGGAAACAGCCTGTTAGAAATAGAAGGAATGTCCGGTTTCGGAGCAATCTTGCCAAACCTACGGAGAAGGTTACCGAGGACGAGGATATGCTCGTCTGCCGGGGGAGTGTACTTGCCAGTATAGCGCTCAGAATGTTAAACAGGAGAAATGGTAGCCATAACATGTGAATGGAAAACTGGGAGAGATACATCCCTGCGGCAAATCCCCCAACTCCCGTTCCTATGCTGCCGAAGAGTCGGATCATGCCATATGAGGTGTTCGCGACTCTCGCGGCTGTAACCGCATAGGAGTCAGCAACGGGTATTTGAGTCACTTGGAATATAGTGCATAAAGTATAAATCAATATTAATATAAAGTACACTTGAATATTGTAGAAATACGCTAACGATGCAGGAACAAGCAGGCTTATCACCAGTACGAACCGTGTCTTTTTAAACTTATCTACCAGAATTCCCCATATTGGTTGAAGAATAATGGATACGAGTGTGCCAAACGCCATAATAAATCCGGTTTCTTTACTGGAAAACCCTTGTGCTACCAATATGGGATTAATGTACGGGTTAAACATCCCCCCAGCAAGCCCCATAAACAGATATAGGCCCTGTAATTGGAGTAAAACACGTTTTGCATCATTGGAATCGGCTTTTATTTTCTCTGTGTAAGCCTTCATATGTCTACTTCTCATCCGGATCTCCATCCTTTATTTCTGTAGTTGCTTCGCCTATTCTCTATTTTTATGTGCGTGTCAGACTGGACTTGATTGCAGCCAATGCCCCGATTGCTCCTGCTTTGTTCCCCAGTTCAGCTACAGCTAAAAGTGTAGGCAGAACAGTGTAACGTTGGAGGCGTGTGCGCACTTCGTTTAGATAATAGGATGGGTTGGATGCAGCCACGCCACCACCGATCACTATAATGGAAGGATTGAGTAAAGCCGTAATATTCGCCAGACCTCTCGCCATATAACGCATGGGTAGTTCCAGAATCTCCAGGGCAGCAAGATCACCCGACTCCGCTGCTTTGAATACATGCCTGGCTTCAATCTGTTCCGCTTCCCCTCCTGCCAGACTCATGATCAGGGATAAGGAACTTCCCTTTCCAGCAGCAAAATAACGCCTCGCCTGTTCGGTAATTCCCGTACCTGAAGTCACTTGCTCAAATACGCCAAAGAAATCCGCATCCGCAACATAACCGGTATGAAGCCCTTCGTCTCCTGCAATGAAATGCCCAATCTCACCTGCTGCTCCATTCTGGCCGCTATAGAGCTGTCCATTCAGGATAAGAGCAGATCCAATGCCTGTTCCAACCGTGACCATTACGCAGTGTTGATGTCCCTGTGCTGCCCCTTGATCATACTCGCCCATTGCGGCCATATTCACATCATTATCCAACATGATATTCCCGCTGTAATACTTCGCAAT
>JAADVR010000802.1:0-15496 GCA_023335855.1 Pythium scleroteichum
CCCCCCCCCCCCACAGCGCTAACTAACTCCCTCCCTACATCGTAAAACATTGTCTTTTCGACGTTTTGCTATCAGAATACGGTGATGCGTACTAGAACTGGGTAAATAGACTCGAGATCACGGCCAAAACAGCCTTTCGGTCCGCGATTACAACGAGTACAGAATCCCACTCCACAGTGTACGTACACTACAGTACTGAGCACAACTGTCGAGACTATCCTCCTCGAGGGACCCTCATGGGGACTCTCAGGGAGATGCTCGCACAGAATAGGAAATGGAGACTCGCAATTCCACCACGCAATCCGCATCAGACGCGGCACTTTTCTGCGCCGTGATCTTGCACGAGATTACCTTAGTTGATTAACCCAAATTATGCTAAAGACAAACACAAACGTTCCAGAGCCGGTGGTAGTCATGTCAGAGAGACACGAGTATTAAAACACCAGAATGGTCGACTCTCTTCGCTTTGAGGCGGCCAATCGAGAGCTCTGAGGCCAGCCCTCGGTCTGACTTGCCCTATTTCGGAGCTTATGTCGCCTGCAAACGAGCCAATCTTAAGAAGGGAAGGTCGCTGTCGGGACAGTCCCGAGCAAGCTTCTCTTGAAGGGTGCTTGGCCAAACTCGCCGGCCCAAGTTGCCGGGTCTGTGCAGCCGCATCCTCTGATGTGTGGTGGAGAAGGGCTCCATCATCATGAAAGTAATGAAGTTCATCAGGTCTGGGCTTGTAAGCTCTATCCACTGCTGTCTGGATAGTGAGGACCATCGCCCAGTGATGGCGAAAGGCAGCGACAGCGCGCATCAATTGGTATGCTTTGGTTTACCATCAAGAAGTTTCTGGTGGCCCACTGTTCTCAACAAGAACGGGTGGCTCTATTTGACACTGGAGACTAGCAATACAAAGAGACTCGTAATATTGAAAGCGGTCATGCAAAGATGGGGGAGGGAGAGTGTAGAGATGCGATGTGTGGGTCTTAGTGAGTGGGTCTTAGCGTTTCTGGTGGTTGATGAAGCGCAATGAAAAGAGCGCAAGCAGGCGGAAGCCGACGATGCAGCCGATGAGCACGAGCAGGTTGCGTGTGAGGTCGTGGTGCTTCATGTTGAAGATCATCTCAACGTAGTGCTTGATCGTGATCTGGCCGAGCTGCACGGGTGCGCCCGTGAGAGCGTGGCAACCGAGACTCGACCCGCCCGCGTTTGGGCAGTCGGCGAGCACTACAGCGACCAGGTTCGAAAGCGCGTACCGCTGTGGCGTGATCGTGTAGAGCCACTTGTAGCCCTTGGGGATGGCTGCGGCGGGCGGGTTGAAGCCCATGAAGTTGAACGTGACCGAGTTGAAGAGCACACCGAAGAGCGCCGCGACCTCGATACTCGGAAGTGCGTACGCGAAGAGCTGGCCGAGGTACGTCTGCATGAGCACGAAGAGGTTGAGATAGATTCCGAAGAGCACCGAGTGTGTTGCCGGTAAAGCCCACGAACGGGTAGTAGATGACCGTGAAGAGGATCGTGCGCGTGATAACGAACGGCACTTCGGCCAGCGTTGAGCCGACGAAGTACCAGAACGGGTGGTACATCTGTGCCGCCTGCTCGCGATAGAATGAAACGCGCTCTTCAGCCGCCATCGGGATCGCGCCGTTGAACGAGATCATGCTGACGAAGGCCGACGAGAGGAAGATCATGCCGACGGCGCAGTTCACGCCTTGGTACGAGACGTACTCCGAGTCCACGAAAATACCACCGAAGATGAGCGCGAGCACCACACCTGTCACGGCCGGGACGACCGTGTACGACCTCGTTCGCCAGTACATCACGAAGAACCGCTTGACGACAAACTTCATCTGCGTCGCGTGGCCGGCAGCGTAGTGGTGCGAAAACGACACTGGCGCCGTGCCCGGGAGTGGTAGACCCACGCCTTCCTTCGCAAGTTCTTCATCGACCAAAGCGCGGAGCGGACTCGCCAGGTACGTGGCCGTAAAGTCGGTCGTGACATTGTTGCCGACGCCAGCTCCGATACACTCGAGCATCCACGTGGACGGATTATAGCTCGGGGGAATCTTGGACACGCCTTGAATGCCTTCAAAGTAGTTGATCAACGTTGAGCAATCCTTGCCCAGGTCGCCGTGGAAGACAGTCTGGCCGCCGGTCTTGAGCAGCAACAAGCGATCGAAAAGAGAAAAGATCTCCGTTGACGGTTGGTGGATCGTGCACACGATTGTGCGGCCACTCAGCGCAACCTTACGGACACCCTCCATGATCGCTTTCGCTGAGCGCGCGTCCAGTCCGCTCGTCGGCTCGTCCAAGAAGAGCACACTCGGCTTGGCACAGAGTTCGACAGCAATTGTGATTCGCTTAAGCTGCTCGGTCGATCGCCCGTGGATTTGCTCATTCTTGAGCGATTTCAAGTCGAGAAGCTCCTCGATCTCCTTCACAGTCGCACGCTTCTCCTTGTCTGGCACCACCTGCGGCTGACGAAGGAACGCGCTGAACATGAGGGCTTCGCGCACCGTCGCTGACTCACAGTGGATATCGGTCTGCTCACAGTAACCCGTACACCGCTGAATGACCTTCTTGGTTGCTGGGTGACCGTTGAGAAGGATCTGGCCCTTAATCGTGCCACCCGTTTTCCGACCAGCAATCACATCCATGAGCGTCGTCTTGCCTGCACCTGAGGAGCCCATGAGCGCCGTCATCGTCCCTGGTGACGCGTATCCGCTAATACCCTTGAGCAAATCGAGCGTCTCGTTCTTGTTTGACGGGCTCGGCACGGTGTACCAGAGGTCCTTGAAGGCGAGCGTCACCGGAGGGACCGTGAACTTGTTTTGCACTGGCTCGTCCGCTTCAGCGATCGGGATGACCTTGGACGAACTCTGGCTGATCGACATGCGCTCGATCTGGTCGTAGACATCAGTCGACGTCACCGTCTGCGCCCCGGAAGAGTGCGTCTCGTAACGTTTGTACTCGAGAGCCATCGTCGCCACGAAGATGCAGAAGAGCGTCACCGCGCACAGGTACGCGATGCCAGCGCCGATCCAGAACTTCTCAGACGGCACTGCAAACAGCGAGAGCGAGTACTTGCCCATCTGCTTGCCCGTCAACTGGCAATAGTTGACACCGTCATAAATGCACGTTTCGAACTCCTTGTTGCGATACTGGTTGACGACGAGCGCTCGGATGGCCCACGCGATCGGATCAAGCCAGTAGACCCAGATAAAGTAGTCGGGGATGTGATTCTTGGTGACGATGAAGCCCGCGAACAGTACAAAGATGCCGATACACAGCACCGACAGTGGTTTGCCTATGTGCATATCCTTGCAAACTGCAGAGAGCAGGAAGAAGAACGACGTGAAGGCCATGTTGGACAGGAACAAGAGGAAGAGGAACATGCAGAATGCCCCAGCATCCGCCACCAACCCGCAGAGCCAATACACCAACGTGCCAAAGAGAATAGTCTCGAGCAACGCCATGGGCATCTTGCTGAGCACGAATGAAATCGTGTAGGTAGACGCCCGCATGAAGTTGGCTCCGCGTTGCTTGTAAAACACGTCTCGCCCGGCAAAGAACGTTGCCAATTCGGACAGCTGGCCCATTGAGAGGAACATGACAGCTCCGAACAGTGTCCCATCATAATCTGGGACTGCGAGGCCGGGATGTTGTAGAACAGCGATCCGTTGAGCAAACCCATGATGATGACCATGAACATCCGCGCCCTGATGAAGGTCAAGTTTCGACTTGCGATCAAGAAGTCTCGCTTGATCAGTGTCTTGAAGTTCGCAAAGTGTCCCTGGCGGAACGCCTTGCGCATGTCCGTAAAGTCGTCCGCGCTCTTGATGAGCACGTCCGCTACTGGATTGTTTAGATGCTCCATTGTCTTGTAGAAGATAGAAGACACACGGAAAGCATCGCCGAGCTGTTGGGGGGAGATTGGGGCTGGCTCCGCGCCAACTTCCTCGAACTGGATCTGCTCTTTCGTGCCGATGTCAAGAAGGAAGTCAGCGATGTCTCGACGTGGCGGGCACACCAAACCGAAGCCCTTGAAGTAGTCGAGCACTTCTTCACGCGGACCGTGGAAGATGATCTCGCCTTCATTGATGATGAGCACTTCGTCGAAGAGATCGAAGACCTCGGGCGACGGCTGCAACAGCGAAATCACGATGGTCTTGTTCAACTGCTTGGCGAGGCTCCGCTGGGTCTTGATAATGTCGAAGGTCGAGGCGCTGTCAAGACCCGTGGAGATCTCGTCCATAACCAGCACGCTCTTCATGCCGAACATCATTTCACCAGTGGTCACTCGCTTGCGCTGACCACCCGAGACGCCTCGACGCATCGCATCGCCCACGATCGTGTCCTTACACGTGTTGAGACCGAGATGCTGGACGATGATGCAAGGCATGACCTTGGAGACCTCCTCAGCCAGCTCGATCGCGACCTTGTTTTCGTTGGGCGTGCCCTTATTGAGCATGCTCTTTTCGAGGTCGGGCAGTTTGCCGCCGCCGTTGCAAGCGTGGGCAAACTCGAGCGTCTCTTGGACCGTGAGCGTCGGCAGGTGGCGGTCGTACTGGTCCACGTACGCGACAAACTGCGGCAAGCGAGACAGCAGCTCCTCTCGCGTATGACCGTTGAACGTGATCTCGCCCGACATCTTGACGTCCTTCTCGAGCGGAAAGCGGCCGCTCAGAATCTTCATGAGCGACGACTTGCCCGAGCCGGGCTGGCCCAGCACGAGCGTGATGGTCCCTGGACGGAACACGCCCGAGACCTTGTTGAGGATGGCCTTCTGCGTCGGGAACTGGGGCATGGAGACGCAGTTGGGCAGCACGCGGCCGCCCGGCAGCGGGTGCTTGGCACGCTTGGCGAGGTCCACGGTGATGGAGAGGTCTCGGTAGCGCGCCTCGACCATCGGGAACGGCCGCTGCGTGGCCTTCTGCACGGTCGTCGAGATGTTCTCGTGGAACTGCTCCGGACTCAGCGCCTGCAGCGGTCTCGGCCCGGCCGACTCGGCCTGCTTCTTCCTCGTCATCGCCGTCTTCTTCTCTCGCTCTCTGCTTCTCGCCGCGCCAGAGCCTTAAGAAGTGAGCTGGCAGTTGGCTCAGTGAGTCGCATCGAGTGGTTTCGCCATGTCCCCGACCCGCGCACCACCGGCCAGGAATACATCAGGAGATGCATCGCATGGCGGTCATGCACAATTTCCAGAGGAGAGACAGTCTATTAACGTAATATCCATCCTTATCAAGCTCATTACTGTATTTTGTTTTACCAAATGTGAGCTGTTGAACAGCAACTTTTGTCAATACTGCGCAAAGCTGATGTCCATATCAGTAATAAACAAACTCTCCTGGAATGGCTGGCCTTCCACGGAAGGAAACACTTGGCAAGATCCCCCCATCGAGAGAGAGAGAGAGACCCATGGCTCCGTCGTACGAGCAGCGCCTGGCGGCGCTCAAGAAAGAGGCCGACCGCCTGGCCGATTACCTGAGCGACGAGGAGCTCGAGGACGAAGTCACGACGCAGCAGCACGACCTGGACGACTTTTGCAACGACTTTGCGGCCTGCGTCGTGGTCGGCGGGCTGCCGCAGATCGACGAGTCCAAGCACGGCAAGCTGCTCACCGTGGTCAAGAAGATCTTCTCGCAGGTCGGCGCGGTCGTGGACATTGACATGCCCTTTGGCAAGAGCGGCACGACCACGGGCTTTGCGTTTGTCGAGTTTGAGAACGAGGCCCACGCGGCCGACGCCGTGCGCACGATCCACAACTTTGCGCTCGACAAGCGCCACACGCTGCTCGTCAACAAGTACGAGGACCTCCATAAGTACGAGAGCACGCCGGCCGCGTTCGTCGCGCCCAAGATCGACAAGTTTGTCGAGCCCAAGAACTTCAAGACCTGGCTCACGGACTCGGCGCGCCGCGACATGTTTGCGCTGCGCCACGGCACCGAGACGGAGCTCTTTTGGAGCGACAAGGGAGAGGTCACGCTCGACTATGACGGCGCGCGCGAGAAGGTGAACGGCAAGCAGTGGTGCTCGCAGTACGTGCTCTGGTCGCCGCAGGGCTCGTACCTCACGACGTTCCACCCGCAGGGCATCGCGCTCTGGGCCGGCGACAAGTACGAAAAGGTCGGCCGCTTTGCGCACCGCAACGTCAAGATCGCGGTCTTCTCGCCCAACGAGAACTACTTGCTCACCGTGAGCGAGGCCGACCAGGAGAACGCCATCATCATCTGGGACGTCAAGAGCTGCAAAATGCTGCGCGCGTTCCCCGCCGGCAAGCCCACGGGCGCCAAGGATGAGGTCGTGCAGGGCCTCATGACGCCGTTCAAGTGGAGCCCGGACGACAAGTTCATCGCGCGTCGTGGCAAGGACGTCATCTCGGTGTATGAGCTGCCGTCCATGAAGCTGCTCGACAAGAAGTCGCTCAAGGCCGATGGCGTGCACGATTTCTTCTGGTCGCCAACCGACCCGATCCTCGCGTACTGGGCTCCTGAGGGCAACAACGTCCCGGCTCGTGTCTCGCTCGTCGAGCTGCCGTCGCGCCGCGAGATCCGCCAGAAGAACCTGTTCAACGTGAGCGACTGCAAGCTCCAGTGGCACCCGAACGGCACGTTCATGAGCGTCAAGGTCAC
The DNA here is from genome assembly GCA_023335855.1 of Pythium scleroteichum. Taxonomy (NCBI): domain Eukaryota; phylum Oomycota; class Peronosporomycetes; order Pythiales; family Pythiaceae; genus Pythium; species Pythium scleroteichum. The sequence continues at coordinate 6,615 of JAADVR010000802.1, forward strand.
GCGCCACTCCAAGTCCAAGAAGACGCTCTTCACCAACTTCGAGCTCTTCCGTGTGCACGAGTCGCTCGTGCCTGTCGAGATGCTCGAGATGAAGGAGACGGTTGTGGCCTTCGCGTTCGAGCCCAAGGGCACGCGCTTCGCCGTTGTTCACGGCGAGAGCCAGCAGCGCGTCAACGTTTCGTTTTACGACATGAACGGCGGCGCCAAGAAGAACGAGCTCACGCACCTGTACACGCTCAACGACAAGCCGTGCACGAGCCTTTACTGGTCGCCTCTGGGTAACAACATCGTGCTCGCTGGTCTCGGCGAGGCCAACGGCGTGCTCGAGTTCTGGGACACGGACGAGAAGCAGAGCATCTCGATCCAGGAGCACTTCAAGTGCACGCACATTGAGTGGGATCCGTCGGGCCGTGTCGTGGCCTCGTCGGTGTGCCAGCCCATCGACAACACGTACTACAAGTTCCAGATGGACAACGGCTACAACCTCTGGTCGTTCCAGGGCCTCAAGCTTGTCGAGGAGAAAAAGGACTCGTTCTACCAGTTCCTCTGGCGCCCGCGCCCGAAGACGCTTCTTTCGGAGGCCGAGTTCGACGAAGTCGTCAAGAACCTCAAGAAGTACGAGAAGCGCTTCAACGAGATGGACCGTCTCAAGGAGCGCGAGCGCATCGCCGCCGAGAAGGCCGAGAAGCAGCGCAAGCTCGCGGAGTTCACGGACCTGGTTGCGTCGCGTGCGGCCGACGCGCGTGCGCGCCGCCAGGAGTACATCGCGATGCTGGACGGCTACGACAGTGAGGACGAGGACGAGTACATTGTCGAGTCGCGCACGTTCGACGATGTGATCTCGGAGGTCGAGGAGGTTGCTCGCAAGTAAGACAGCAGCAGCGGGAGAGTACTTCGAGATGTGGAATGGAGCTTTGTTAACATGCCAGACTAGTATTTAACTTGTTTAGTCACGCGTCGTCTCGTCTCAATTGTACGTGCTACCCAAACTCACGTGCCTAGATTTTCTCTCTCTTGCTCTAGTCTCGTGCAGTTTTCTTGCGCTTCGTGGTGGCTCATTCGACTGGTGATCATGCTCAGTACCAGCCCAACGACCGCCCCAGGGAGACCACGCTGAAGAAGCAAGAGCCCTAAAGTATACTTGGCCCACGCGTCTTGCTGAGGAGGAACGACCGCGGTTGAGACAACAGGTTTGCTGGGATCCACGAGGTGCAAGAACATCATCCTGAAGACTCCAGGTCGCGTCTTGTCGAGGAGACTGAGCGAGTCGATTTTGTGCTCAAACGTGGATGGGGCCACGACGCATCGGTTCTCCAGCAGCGTGACGTGACCGAGCTCTTGCACGAACGGCCCATTGTCACCAATTCTATCCATGAGGCCGTTAGATGAGGTGTCGTCGCGTACTGCTTGGGTGTTGTCCACGGTCACACGAAGGTGGAGAGTTGGCGGCGCGACGTTTTCGCTGTCGATCACGTATACTCCAGTGGCGGTGACCCGCTCGGCATCAGTACCGTCAACTCGCCACGGCGTCTCGTAGGAAGGTTCATCCGGCGTTAGGCGAATCTCGGCGATCTTGACAATGAGCTGGCAACGTGATCCTGCAAGGGAACGCGTCGGAGATGTTGTGGTTTTGAAGAGACCGCGTGGAATAATGCGCAAAAGGTTTTGACAAGAAGGTTCGCCCAGCTCTATCGCAACCTGACGGTAAAGACCGCGCATCCTGGTGATTTGATCCAGCTCATGGAGACGTGCTGACGGAACCGATGTATCGCTGGGCTCTCGTAGCCGCTCGAAGATGACGCTGGACAGCGGCGGCGCTGACCGATCGATTGACTCCTCCAGGGACAGTAAAACGTTTTCAAACAATGGTACGGCTCGGGCAAAAACGGAGGCAATGGAGACGTAGAAGCTCGCATGGACTTCAGGGTGGAGGCCGTTGATGTAGGATCGAATCACAGCTGAGGCTCCGTCTTCACTCACGTCGACGTCGCACGGAAGCCACTGGAATCTCCCTCTACCTTCAGAACGTCGGAATTTGGAGCAAAGAGGATCGAGAGCATTTGCTCTGCCGCCGTCTGCGCCACAGCTGAAGATGCGTCGGTGGACGACACCACGGGAGTTTCACCCACACACCCACAGTAAAACGAAGGATCCACAAGCGTCACGAGTTGGCCATCTACGCGTCGAGGTCGCAGCCGCGCGACGCCATCGCGAATGGCTGCCTTCAAAAATCCCGATACAGCGTTGTCGCTCAACCAGGTCTGGGTTGCTGGACCGGGCGAGTACTGTACAGTTGTCTGCGACGAGTTGAGCTCACAACGCCCGATGATGAGGCCCAGGATCTGCGCGATGTCATGTGTAAACGCAGTTTGGAAGGCGGCAATTCGCTGAAGATGGTCAGTCAGCCTTCGAAGCACCGACTCACGAGATTCGTTTGGAAACAGCACTTTCGTCGTCTCTATAGAGCACGGTTCATCGGAACGAATGGCGGGAAGAACAATCTGGATCGTACACTCGACAGCCTCACGCTTCGCCTCCTCGGACCAGGCTTCCAATTCCACGCGCCTCCACTCCGCCAGTGGCGTCCTGCAAAGCAGCTTGTGGAAGAGGCTCATTGGCATATACCACGAAATCTCTTCGAAATCATTGGCGGAGGTGACAGGCTCTGGATCCAGCAGACTGCGAGTCCGGTGGTGGCGAGCTAGCAGTTCATGCATGACGCTGTCCATGATGCTGTCGCGACCCGCGACCAAGAGCCGTGTCCCGCTTAGGATTTCTTCTTCTTCTCTGCTGCGCAGAGAGAGGCGTGAATTGTTCTCGCACGTATTGCTCTTGGAGAATGCACCCCGAAGTCGGTACCCCGAATGGGCTCGAGGGAACAGCACATGCTCAATGAGTCGCTTGTGCTCGAGCCGCTTTACGCCGTCGGTCAGGGCCGGCAGCACGAAAAATGGCTCGAGCTCATCTTGAAAAGTGATGAACGCTACACTTGATGCGATGGCCTGGGTCACATTCGTCCGCGCCAATTTCTCGTCCAGTTCGCGAAGCAACTCATCCAGAGACCGAGACGTCCACCACTGAGGCCGATCGAGAATCGCTCCAAGCGCGTGGATATTGGAGAGCGTTTGCCTCGACCGTGGGATCTGAACGTAGTCAGTTGGCCAGCGACGCGGGGCCATCGTGATCTCCTCTAACCGCTCGCTGGTCAAGTCAAAGGCTCCGTGATTGCCGCAGCGCCACTGACGAGATGCATGCGCAGTTGGTCGTTCGTTGGATTCTCTATCGGCGATCCAGTGTCGCAGCTGCTCACGAGGCGCGAGCGGCTCGTCATCGCTGCTCCAGTCGGATGTGTCGTCGTCGCTCCAGTCCGATCTTGAGAACTGGCAAGTGTTCGTGGTACCGAGCGCTCGGGCGTTGGACTCTCCTGCTCCTCACCTTCACTCTTTGGAAAATGAGTTCTGATTTTCACGTTGGTGGCCGTTACTTTGGTTAACGGAGACCCTGAAAAACAGATGATGGGTTGAATTGCGATAAGGCGCGGGTGCACGACACTGAGGCTCACCACGCTGGAAGAAGCCAAGAAGTTGCGACTTGAGCTGATGGAAAGCGAGAGGTTGCCAGTATCGATTGTGAAGAGGCGGTCTCGCTCTCGCTTTGCGACCACTAATACTCGCTCGTCATGCGTCACAAGCACCTAGAGAAATTGAAGATAGATCAACGCTTCAGCCAAGCGTCCACCAGCTCCTCGCTCTTGTCACATAGGAACAAGATCGCTTGTTCGACTCATTAGATCAAGAATCGAGCGAGCCTGTTCGATGCTGGAGATACTCGAGAAGCATCGCCCGCTCTTACTGATGGACGCTAGAGGTAGCGTGACACAAAAATGCCATCGGGAACCATAATACCATTTATGGTACAGCCATAGATCTTCGAGTGGATTCGCAGAAGAAAGACGGACTACCGCTGGATAGAACTGAACTGAAGCCCCAAGTGTCCACGCATTCTACGGTACAACTCAGGCACAGTGCCGTCTCCTCTGACTGTTCATTACTTTGCTTAGGCAGACGGCGCTCTTTGTGGCACGGACTGCACAAGCAATCATGTCGTCTGGCTAGTGAGATGATGGCTGTCTTTCCTTCCATCGATTGGCTGGGTTCTGCCGGACAAGTCACATGTCGTCTGATTTGTAGCCCTCGCCCATTGATGGCTTCAAGATCTGAGACAACGACGAACGTTCGGCGATCGAGATCCCGGAAGCGAGGAATGCAATCCAGTCACCGTGCTCCAAACTGGTCATTCTCCAATCGCTCACGAAGCTGACAGACGAAGGCTCCTGGTCTCCGAGCTGTCGCCGCCTTCGCCTCGCTCATGGCTTCCTTCGCGTTCGCGAAGGACTGCGACGCGTCGTCGTTCGGTGTGCTCGCCACGAGTCCAACCGTTGCGCTTGGTATGAAGGACACCAACATCTCACTGCTCACGCTGGACGCTGCTCCACCGCCCGAACAGCTCACAGTCATCTGCAACACACCCATGTGCCGCGAACTGCTTCAGATATTGATCGATTTGGATCCCGCCGAGTGCACTGTCCCTCTGGTTGGGCGGTTCCATCTGCGCGGCGATTTGATCGACCCGACGGTGGCGCACTGTTCGCAGCTTCGGCTGCCTTGAAGAAAACAGGATCGTTGTCAGCAGGCTCTTCGTCGAGAGACGGCAACGAAACTGTGCCACTGACTACGAAAGAGCCGCCACGATCTAGTGGCGGCGGCAGTTTGCGGGCCAATGTTTGTAGCTTACTTGGTGTCGTGGTTGGGATTCAGACAATCATAAATGGATAATAATACTCACCCGCGTGTACGGAGCCTTGCGAGCGATCGATACTCAGTAACATGGCGTTCGATTATCTTTCTTCAGTGCCGCTCGGTCGAAGTGTTCCTCTGTTACTGTGTCTGCTGGCGGCGTGCAGTCAGCCGTCGTGTCACCCAATTGCCATGTACTTGACGCCAACTTTCTCACTTTTGACATCGACAAGGCGTCGTATTAATATCTTCTGTAATGAGCACATCCCACTTCGTCCCCGTTGCAAGTGCCTGATACGCCGAGTTGGACTTCGTTGTGATTTCGAATTAGCCACCAGCGATGCTTTAGAGTGGATTGCCTGGTAAGGTAAGATAGAGTGAGAAAGAGAAAGAGAATACGACGACGAGGCTGAGGATCATGATAAATTACGGGCAACGAGCACTGGAAATCGTGCGAGGACTCAAAATGAACACGCTGGGGATGGAGAAGATGGAAACAACCACGAGCCTTGTTAATAATACGAACAAGACAATACTCCCCAATCAGTGAGACCGAATCACGACCCGTGAGGGAGACAAGACCAGCACTAACACGGTTTCAAAAGCAAAAGACCAGCACTCGGCAACGGCCTTTCCACCAGAGGTGGTCAATGGGAAAGACAGATCGACTCCCATTGGCGACTGCAGTGCAACACTCCCGTCACTGTCCCCATCACCAACCAAGTCTTTGCCTGACTTTAGAAAATGTCCCTCTAGCACACACAACCGACTATCTTTCTTCACTTCAAAAACAAACGATTTCGTTGCCACGACTGAGTATTACTTGCACCAAGCGTTGTGGTTTGGTATGAGCATGGAGAATACAGTTGCGGCGACAAGAGATACAGTCTCAGCCGCGCGAGGAAGACAGGACCATCACTAACTCCAGATGAAGAAAAAGAACACACTCGGCCGCGCCTGTCGAGAGACGCATCGACACGCAAAGGTCTCCGATCTCAGGTCACACATTGCGGCGCAACACTCCCAGTACAATCAACACCACCGGCTGGAGTTTTGGCTGATATGACTTTTCGTAATTGCTAATTAGCTCACGCACGCGTGCCACCCATTCTCAAAGCGCTCACAACATCTGCCAAACCACCACGTGCGCCACAAGTGGCGACCACCCAGCAGCTCAAGCCATGGACACAGCAGTCTCCTCACGGCCCTTCGCGGTCTCGCGCTACACTATCAAAAGCTGGGAGGTCGGCGACGAACCACGTTCGCGTCGCGAGCTCAACGCCTCTCGAGCGCTCGGCGCGATCCTCAACAAGCCACAGTGGTGGGTCAAGTGGACGACGCGTCCCGACGTGCGCGCCAAGTGACTGCGCGAGATCGCCGAGCAGCTCATTCGGCTCAACATCTCACAAACCGTGGGCGCATGGCCGTCGCTGCGGTACGGGACACTGCCCCTCGTGCCTGCTCTCCATATTGTCGCTCTCTCCACGGCAGGAGACAAACAGCAGCAGATTGATCAGCTTCTAGAACACGTTCAATATCCGCGCGACCATACAGACTGTGGCGGCGTCAGCGTTGGCATGCCATATGAGAGTGACGATGAAATGTACGGGAAGCAAGAGGAAGCCGCCGAGGCCATTCGGATGGCAGGTCGTCTCGCGAGAGAGCGGCAACGTGCTCAAGAAAGCAAGGTGCCCGTCTCGAAGGAGGATGAAGACGAGGAAGACGAGGAAGACGAGGAAGACGAGGAAGACGAGGAAGACGAGGAAGAGGAAGAGGAGTATTACGACGCTTCAGCGATCAACACGGCCTTTGACAAGGTCTACTGCCACCACAAGTACAGCCTCAATCCGTTCTGCGAGATCGGCTGGTACGTGACGATGGACATCGCGCGTGAGAGGCTTCGAGAGCTCCCGCTAGCTGAGTGGACAGCAGCTAACGTCACGAACTTGCTGCGATTCCGAGAAGGCAAACCAGACGAGATGCGGCGCACGACTGAATGGATCCTCGCACTTGTGTTCTGCGGACAGCCGTTGTCACTGGATGCCATCCGCAGCTATATCCCGAACGAAACTCGCGACAGAGTCCTCGAGCTGTTGCTGCTCCATTTCCTACGGATCATCGAGTATCTTGATGCCACGAAGAAAGACATCGAGACGGTGGCCGACTTGATCGTCGAGAAAGCTCATCTCATCGATGAGACGCTGAGCCAGCACAACACCCCAGGAACGGTGCCGAAGACGTGGCTCAGTGACGACGCGATCCCCGAAGATCTCAAGCGCAAGTTTGTTGCCAAAGTCGCGGCGCTGGAGAATGTTCCCGATGACCAGAAAGACTGGCACCCGAACTCGAACAAGCAAGTGCTGGATCTCGTCCATCCGTCACTTTGCTGCGGTAAAGTCAATCGGTCCATGGGATGGGGTGTTGGCAACCAAACGATCAATACCAGTATCCTGGCAAACGCGGCTTTGGTAGGCACAGCGGCAGAGCACATGAAGTCGATTATTTTTGCGCCGACAACCGACATCCTCAAAGGACCAGCTTATACGAAGTTCCAGTGGCTTCCGAGCGAGTTCGACGTCGCAGAAGATGGCCAGTCGGTTGCGATTCGCACATATATCAACAACCTCCACCCGGAGATTCACGCTCCGATGTACGACTCGATCGCCTCGATCTTCTCGCGCTTCATCCCGATGTTTGACCAAGTGATCTCGTCGCTCGACGACGCACTCGTTCGCGGATCCTATGGGTCGTATATGAGGCGTGGAAAAGATCGCCCTGTATACACGGGCCATGCATCGCTTATCGAGAGCTTGACACGAGAGTTCGGTGCTCCTCCGAAGTCAAGTCTCCGCCGCCTCGTTCCGCCGGGACTCTTCGAGATCGACTCGCCTCGCTTCTCGCTCAAGGGCAAGCGCTGCCAGGTAGTCGTCAAGATCGCCGAGATCCATCTCACGCCGGAGAAGCCCACTTATAATGGCGGCGCGTGGCATATCGAAGGCACCGATGCCGAGCGGATCATTGCGACGGGTCTGTACTACTTCGGCTGCGAGAACATCACCGAATCGCGCCTGTCGTTCCGAGAACTTGTCGGTCGACCGGATTACCACCAGAACGACAGCAATGGCGTTGCTCTGACTTACGGTCTTTATGATAAGCAGCCTTCCACTCAACATCTCGGCAGCGTCACGGCCATTGAAGATCCCTGCGTCGTCTTCCCCAGCATCTACCAGCACAAGGTCGAGCCGTTTGGTCTTGCCGACCCTACGAAGCCGGGAGTGCGCAAGATCCTCGCGTTCTTCTTGATGGATCCTGTGAACGACCCGATCCCGTCGACTGCCGTCGTGCCGCCGCAACAACAAGAGTGGATCGACCTCGCTCGTGAACCTGAGATGAAACGGCTGCGCCTGCCGAATGAGGTCAGGGCCCAGATCCTGGACATGACTCGTGAAGGGATGAGTCTGGAGGAGGCGAAGAAGATTCGCTTGGAGCTCATGAAGGAGCGGTCGCCCGTGTCAGACAACCACTATGAGATGAAGTTCTCGCTGTGTGAACACTAAGGGGGCTTTGCCCCACCACAGAAGGCGACTCCACCGATTATTCACTTTTGCTAGTAATACCTTTATGCTCGCATCTGATCATCGTAGAACAGGATCCTTCTCCCGAGTCAGTGCCCTCGCGTGCGTTTATGCTGATTTTAGCTGGAACACCCTGATATGTGCGGTTGGACCTCGTTGTAATTCTCTATTTATAAAGCGGGACGTAAATACTACTCATAAGCAAATCTCCGTATTTAGGTTATCAGACACGACGGAAGTTGTGGGACTTCGCCTGCGACGTTGGAAGATGAGTGGTCACCGTGCAACATCACTACTCTCCTGACACAGTGGACTTGGGTGACTCACCTAACGCAACTGTGTCGATTTTCACCTAGGGTGAGAATCGAGCACGACATATCAGAAGCAGAGAGAGCATACTCTGAATACGCACTTTCACGCAGTGTATGCCATCCGTAATTCATATGAATTACGACGCGATCTTGAAATCTTCGGCGGTTAGAAGCTCTGTAGATCTATGGGATGCAACGAA
>JAADVR010000803.1:0-15418 GCA_023335855.1 Pythium scleroteichum
CCCCCCCCCCCCAAACGACGCTGATTCCTCCATTGGGCTTTTTGCAAATCTGCTGCCCAACTGTCCAAGTGGATGGGCGAACTTCTGCACTTCGATATTTTCACGCGATCGACCGACACGATTGTTCCCATCTCCCTAAGACAGGAAAGGACCACAACCAACAGCCGGTCGAATGTATTATACTGAACGCCCCGCGAGAAAAACCATGAAACCTCGCAGCGATGATCACTGCACAGGTACACGAGACAGGGCGATCACTTGAAGAGGATGGTGCATCGGACGACGGTATCTTCAATCGCTGCTCTCCATTCTCCGAACAAACCTCTTGGTGCGATGGCCGATCTCTTCTTCGCGTCTCCAGCCAAGCGCGAGCTCTTCGCCTACACCGCTCAAGACCTCGCCTTCGATGTCCACTCTGTCGACAGCGACGGCGAGATCGTGGACGTCGACTCTCCTCTGCGCTCACGCAAGCGGACGAACGCAGTGAGGGAGAAGGAGAACAGGCAGCGGCGACTGAAGATGGTGGGCATCGTTTTTTTAAATTTTTGTTTGGTGATGCACGTCCAGTTCCTAATGCGATGACGTTTTGATCGCAGGAATCGCTTCGCCGTGAGCGCGACGAGTGTTTCGAGCGCGAGCGCCTCGTGAGAGAGCACGTGCGCAAGTGGATTCGCAAGTTCGCAGACGATATTGGCGCGCCCGTGGATGCAAACCTTTTGCCGCTGCTGCCCAGCGACTTACGCAAGATCATTGCGAGCGGTGATGCTGCGATCGCAGCGTATAGAGAATTCCCCGGTCAGAAAAAGATTCGGGAGCGAATCAATCGTCTCCCGACCTGGTGGTAGCCACGCTGCACAGCCACAAGGATATTAATGTTCAGTACAGAATTTGTCGATGGTATTTGAGTTCGATCCGTCGATGAGAACCGAGTCTTCCCATTACTCTTCACGGGGAAACAGGACTTTGCTAGCCTAAGTATTAGACTCCAGAACCTGAGTCTTGATGCACGACACAACCCCATCTTCGTCTCTCCAACTGGGCCAGGAGCATTGTTATCGAGAGCTGTCTGACCTGCCGACCGTAGAAGCCGACCCAGATCGCATCTCTCAGCGACTGTCGAAGAGAAAGAAGAGAAACAGGCCGGTACGGTAGAGTATTTTACAGCAGTAACCAATGCCTCGGTGACGTCGCTGGTCGGTGGCAGTCTTAATATCCCTGTTACTCTAGCGTCTTACTCAGCTTGTTGTCAAGTTCTCTCGATCGCTTCATCCTGTATTTACTGTAGCTCCCCCTAAATAATTTGGTATCCGCCCACAGATTTTCTTAGGAAGGGTTACGGAGGGTTATCGGGTCCGTCTCCAAAGGTATCTGGGGTCTTCCCACCACCAGATCCCATCTCCACTCCATGGGTCAGGCACGGTGGTGAGAGGTGCCTCCACTGGCGACGGTCGAAAACCGAGGAAATCACTTCGCTGAGCTTGGAGTGCCCATCTCTAGACTGTCGACCAGAGAGCAATGAGAAAACTCCGCATGGTGTTTTTTCGACGTCCAGCCTGTTATTAAACAGCGTACCTACACTACCGGACCCAAAAGGGCTCCCCGCGCGCCTTTCTGGGTTGGCTTCCGGCTAACCGATTACCTCTCACTTGTTTGTACGGTTTCTTGGAGCAAATAACTCAGACGTCATTCGATATAGTATCTGACGGGTCTGGTCGGTTGTTGTGCCCTAATCAGGTGATAAAAAGGACTCCCATATGAACTACAATCTCTTTGTTGTGTTTGAAGCAATACTGTGCGGGGACGAGCACAAATGGCTCCAGCGTTTCGAAAGCATAAAGGCATTTCCATGATGCGCCTCCTTGGCGGTAAGGCATCTGTCCACGAGCGCGGATAACTCGGCGGTTTGCCCTATCTTTCTTACACTTCCGGCCTGTTTCTGCTAAATATCGGCGTCATCAAGCCTCTGTGGGTTCGACAAATCACGAAATGAAGGACTCAAGAGAGGACAAGACTCCTCGGCAGCAACGATGCTTGGTGTATTAAACGAAGGGGTGACTCTGCCACGTTTGCCTGTTCGTGTTGAAGTGCCAGAACGCCGATGCAATGGAAGGTGTGGATCTTCAAGGCCCTGCCCGTTCCCCTTTGGCATCCGTGGTGTTCGTCCACGTCATGTTTGCTTCCTTCCCAGCGTACAACACCCAAGCGAAAGTTCCTTTCGATCCCTACTGCCACGGGGGTTGGGAGTGAGCTAGTATACCAGTATACCTCGACACGTTGTCGGTTCAGTGTGACACTCTCGACACCAACCCCATTAACGAGCTCCTTCACTGATGACCGACATACCGACGATCAAGGTCTCGAGCCCGTGCTCAACAATGTCGTCACCTTCTCCACGACGAAAACTCGCGTCCATCACTAAGCCTCCCTTGCGGCGAATCCGCAAGCTCAAGCGCTCGACAAACAAAAGAGCAAGGAGTGATCCAGGCGCCATGTCAAGCAAAAATAAACTACTCCCAACAGCCAATATTTGCTCCATAGAGGAGGCGAATCGTTGTTGCACTCGGCAGATCGAGTTCCACAGCCGTCACCGAGCGTGCCTCAAGCAGGAGGTTCTCCTGCGAGAGCACATCTGAGCATGGATCCGAGAGTATGCAGAGGCTGTCGGGATGGCTGCTGACGAGCAGATCTTGCCGCACTCGCCAGAGGACTTCCGCCTGATTTAGAACAAGGCAGATGCCACGGCCAAAGCCCGCGAGTTCGTGGCCGTGGCAGCTCTTGCTGAGGAGATCAACCAGCTGTCGGAGTGGTGGTAGAACGCTATTGTGTGTAAAAAGTGTAAAACCAGCCTTGATGTCGCCTCGATTTTGTTGTTCGTATAGTGTTTCTTTTAGTGGCATCAAGTTGGGTAAAGTTCAGTTCCACGATGCATCCGGGTGTCAGCAGATATGCAACGTATACGTAACGTGTAAAAAAAAGAGCTGGGCCATCGTTCATTCAATCGGGACTGTGAAGATCCGGAGGCTACACCGCGTATGCACGCGTGCCACCAAGCCGTCCTTTCTTCGTTGACGTTCCTTCTCTTCTGCACGTGTGATCTTTCCAGGCTCGACCGATGAGCAGAATACACTGGTTGCGCCATATTGGATGAGACTGATCTACGGCTACCAAAAACTTGTGCAAACGTGCTCAATCGGACGGCTTGTAATTATATCCCAACGATGGACATGCTCTCCGGTGTAAAGCTAAAAGGAGCACTAAATGTTCATGAAAGAAGTGCGGGGCTCCTAGTGCTCATCGATAGCTCTTTCTGTCGCTTCGAGGCGGATATTCGATTCCATTGCCCAGCAGTCTCTGCACCCCACGAAATGCTGACGTTGACTCCAGTAATGAATGCTCAGTACCTTTACAGACGTGCTTCCATTTTACAGCTCATAGCTCGATTTTCACAATAGGAGTCTTCGAAGGAGGTTTCTAACGACACTCGAACACAATTCTGTGTAGCCGCGTTGTTCAGTGTAAGAATGCTCTGCTAAGAAGTTGCTTTCACACAAGGGAAGTGGAACAGATTTATTGCGAGTTTCAGTTTCGAGCATGCAACTTGACTGCGGCGCGAACTCGAATGCAAACGACCTCCATTACACATTTATTACGTGGTGCAATATGCACGAGTTGGAGGTTCGCTTGGTAGGCCTCAGCCACACTTATCGACACAATCCGTGTACTCGGTACCGGTGTACTTCTTGCAGCGGTTGAGGCACTGCGCAGACGGTCCCGGTTCTGGGTCGTGCGGCGGGTTGATAGCGGCAGTGGCCGCGGACGCGCAGAGTGCGGCGATGAGGAGGCTGAAAACCTTCATGGTCCTTGCAGTTGTTGGAAACTTGGAGAATGACTCCCTAGTTGGCTTGCGCCAAACAACGCGCCTGTCAGCTAGTGGATTCGCTTGCGAAGGGGGCTTTGAGAAACTTTGATTAGCTGCTCTGAGCCAGGTTCTCGAAGACCTGAGAACATCCACGGGCTATTCTTGCGTTTCAAACGAATGTTTCATCACCCTAAAGACTGATCTTGCCGTTCCTACCCTTCTAGCAGGATCAAACGTGTCTAACCCACAGACTTCGGGTGGCGAAAGATACGTTCCATCCCTGGGAGAGTCTGTGCATGAGTGCGGCTGGAAGCACTTCTGCTGAACCAGTTTTGACCCAGAGTGGCAATCGCCACTTCAGCAGAGCAGGGTGGCGGCAACTTGGTCATGTGCGAACTGCGCTACCATGAGGCGTGCGGATACGTCCTCGAACCTCGCTCTCGCTAGCATCTTACATTCATATGAGTTATATGAATGTAGCTAGCAGTCAGATGGAGGACCGCTGGTTAACTACAATAGCAAACTTGGCGAATCCCTGTAGGATCCCCCTTCATATTCGCACCACGAAGCGTGAGGTCCTACAGTCAGAGTTATAAACGAATTGACTAGATGTCCTACATCCGATTGTCCGTCCTTCTCTGGAAGCTCAATTGGTCACCCAAAGTTTATGGCTGAGACCAGAGGGACTGGCAGCTGAGCTCCCATCTCATCGAGTGGTTTTCGTGCGTCCATATCTTACAACGAGGAGTACTCTGCAGGAAAGGTGCTCCGTCTATTTCCATATACAGTATGAAGATCTAATGGCAAGAAAAGGCTCGGTGGACAAAGACTTGAGAACGGGCACGGAGTCACGGAATATTCCAGACTATCTGTTCTGTTGGTTCATCGAAAATCTCAAAACGAAGTCATCGGATATAGAGCAGACCCACCGGAGTAGATCCACTATATATTTCTATAATCCCTTCCGCACCCACTCAGCTCTATCGGACTTTAGTGCATTAAATACGCTAACATTGTGAAATTTTCACAATCATACCTCCCGACCTTCTCACGGTGCCGCTCCCACGATTCATTCGGTACCATACCTACCGATTCCTGGGTAGTCGGGTGATGGATTTTCGGGCTGGCTAACACGTCAGCCACCATGTTCGTTCCATGTGAGTGGTTAGTCCCCCAGCAGACGCCGAGTTGACCTCGAGCGTGCAACAACATTGCAAACGCGAAATATTCGATGATCTTGTTGACGTCTTCTCGAGTTCACATGGCAAATCCCCCGATATTGCAACCAGTGATTGTGCTCCATGAGGATCCCCAATTTCGTCTGATTACAGCGCATCTCGCTGTGCGTGTGGTACCACAGACAGCAGTGAGTTGTGGTGCGCCAAGCATCCACTCCACCCAATGTATCCACACACGGCGGCAACGTATCTTTAGGGTTTAGGGTTTACCATTCCATGACCTTCGAAACATGATTTGCCCTGCTCCAACATTACATACAGTATTGTGGTCTCCGCAAAACCTCTGACAGTTTGTTTATCATCTCCAACAGCCTTCTATCTGATCACTCACCAGGAGCATCATCTGCACGCCACACTCGAAAAATCACCAATTTGTGATGTCGGCCGGGGATGAGGAGGATGGAGAACAGTATAAAGGTCATCCATTCTTTGGACCGAGAGACTCAAAGCGAACGCGCTCGAGCTGCACGAATTTACAACTAATCAAGAGGCAAACTGGAGACCCCGTTCGACAATTTTCCCTTCGATAAGCTCAGGTTTCGACCGTACTATGAAGATTTTCAGCGTTGTTCTTGCTGCTCTCTGTGCTTCCGTGACTGTCGCGACCGTCCAAGACCCGGATGTTCCACCAAGCCAGGTGATTGCTCAATGTGTGAGAATGTGCGCGAAATATTCGGGTGAAGCGTACAACAACTGTGTCCAGCAATGCATTTGAGCGCTTCAGACGGGTTCAGCAAGGTCAGATCGTTGGAAGACCACGATGAAGACAGAGACTGCCACTCTCAAAGCGCAACCCTTTAGGTGTTACGTTCTTCTTGTGAGTTTACAACAATCAAAGACCCAAACGCCGCATAATTCTATTGCGTGTGGTGGGGACTATTCAGTTCTGACGGCTCTAGGTGTTGCTGGTCGTGCCCGGTGACCTCCGGGTTCCTCAAGCTCAAGGCGCAGCCCGTGAGCTTCGCGCCGGCCACGAGCTCGGTCGGCAGCAAAATGGTCACGTGGGGCGTCGGCTACTTCTTCGGCGAATACCCGAACGGCACGACCATCGCCAAGCTCCGCAACAAGGACGACCGAGCACGTGGTGGGGCTACTTGGCAGGCGCGCTCGTCTGCTTCCTCGTGGGTAGGATTGTGCAGATCTCGACGTCCCGCTTCCCGACCAAGATGCAAACGACGATCACGGCGCCTCCATCACCCGAAATACTGTAGCAGGTCCCAGTCCGCACAGGGACACTATCAACACCAATACATGGGAGCTGGAACTCCCAAGCACACCAACATATACTAGTCCGTGGCTTATGCATACGCCTCCAATCCCGGAGTTCTTCTCGAGGCAAATTGAGAAGTCCTTCCTCTCAGAGGAAGAGCCCACACATCGATAGCGCCACTCCTACCTGCCCCGGATTGGGCAGTCCAGGAGGAGGACGCTGGAGCAGCTGCAAAGCTGGATAAAACCTTGGCGAGGACGTAGCCCACTACAAATACCACTATGCCACAGCGAGAGCCGTACACTGTACCTCCAGCGTGGCGAACTCCGCCACAACCGCGTTCTCGTCGGTCTCCACGCCGTGCACAGCTTGAGGGCTCGCAGACTCAGCGATTTGGGGCGCCGCGCGTCGGCTGCGAGTCGAAGTCGAGACACGCCTGTAAAGAGGCCGCCGTCCTACTCGATACTCGGCAACAGGTCGATAACCAGTATCTCGCACTAGGGTGGGTGGAGGGGGGGGGAGACTCGCTGCCACACACAGATCCACCATTTCGGTCGGTTCGAGCCGGCGCAATGAGCTGATCGAGCCCATGTAAAGCCATCCTCGAACTGACATGTAGCGCGCCTATTCCACCGGTGGGATCGCTGGAAAGATAGGAAAGAATGGGACGGATTTCGGACCACCGTGGCAGATTCATGAGAGCAAAGAAGCGCTTTGCGCCCTTCGCGGCGGTGAGGGGTGGCCGAGAATCGTGCCAATCAGGGTCGATACGGTCGGCTACGATCCACTGCCGTGAACTTCTTCAGCTGTACTACATGAGTTGGCTCTGTATCAGTGAACAATTATATCCCCAATCCTTCAGTCAGAAACGTCAGAAACACGACCATGGTTCTGTTCTTCGTGTTGGAGTTTCGTCGTTTGTGGACTTATCGTTTACTTTCGAGTAGGGCTCATTCACACTGCAAAAGTGGCAGTTGCAATGCATATCTGTCACGACATCAAATGCTTGTGCGGAAAAATCAATTTCACTCTCTACCCGTACGTTAAGAGAAGTGCTGAGACACCCTACGCAGCGCTGCTGTTGGAGGACTATGTAGACACGCATGGAACTCAAGATCAGCCTATAACTGGGCTAATCAAACATGCAGACCACGCTCTCCCTTTCTCGCCGTTTACGAGGTCGCGGGTCATCTACCACCATCCAGGCAGCCGATTGATCTCCTCGGCAAGATCTTTCAAACCGGCAAACCCACGAAAAGCCTCAATCGACGCATCGGCTCTCGCCATGATCTTGCGAAGTTCGCTTGGGAGATAGGGGAGGATCTGCTCGTCAGCAGCCATGCCGATAGCATCTGCATACGCGCGAATCCACGCTCCAATGTGCTCACGCAAGAGAGCCTCTTTCTCAAGACAACCACGGCGACGGCAATGGAACTCCACCTACAACAGCAAGAACCATCAGACACGCTGCCGACAACGAGAAGCACCTACGCGAGGATTTGACCTGCTTGGCGAGGCGTCTGGAGCTCTCCTTCTGCTTCTGTCGGTCTGATCGCGTGCGATTGCGCTTGCGTACTTGTCGCACTGACGATTTGACACGGAAGACGACGTTACGTCGTGAAGGACCAGCAGGCGCTGGAACACTGGCGCTTGGAGTCGAGACAGTCAGCGTGAGCGTGCCGGCGAGTAGCGATGGCAGTTCCGCCACGAACTCATCCCCCGATGTATGGAGCTTGGTGACCAACGTGCTTACAGTAAATTCTTACATTAGGGCTCTGGCGGGGCTGATGGAGCTAGCGCCAACTCACTCACCTGCCAGAACGCGTATTTAACACGTTGAACCGGCCAAGCAGTCCCATGGCTCAATCGTCTGTCCTGCCGTGCAATCAACGAAATGACTCGTGATCAGAGACATGGTGCTGAGCTTACGTGGAAACGGCCGGCGGCGTTTTTGACGTCGGTCTGGTGTATCTTCTATACCTTCGGACAGCCTGCCAAGACAGTATGAGCCCGACCATATGGCCCAAAGATGTGGAACGACCCCCCCTGTAACTAAGGAACCCAACAATAACAACATTATGAGGTCCCTGTTCCTCATCTAAAAGCCTTCCGTCTGTGCTCTGCACCTTGTTTTACTTGTCTACGTTTCATCTACAGTGCATGGCCATAGCTCGACAACTGAATACTCGTCCGTGGGTGTTGCGGATAAGACACGTGACTGCTCGTTGCAATGCCCATGACGTTGCATCGGCCATTTCGTTCAAGGCTCTGAGGTGATGGGAGTCCAGTTGTGCTTCTCTGCCGCCTGAAGTCCGACCAAAAGGCCACTATACTCAGCTGGTTAGCACCTCCAAATTTAGCAAGTCCAGATGTCTCGATCCTGCGCTTACTGGTAGTTGCGTGACAACCATCGCACATGCAAATGGCTTTTGTAAGAGCACAAGAAAACATATCTAAACAATTTTAATTAAATTAAGACCCAATCTCTGACTCAAGGGGTCTCATTTGGGTAGGTCCAGAAAAAAAAATCCGGAACTTCGCCAACTTCCTCTCCTGATGTACCCCCCCGTGTGAAGAATTCTTTTGAATCTTATAGGTACCTCCGTGGTATTCGGATGTGGCCCAGTCGTCGAGATACGGGGAGACAAATTCCCCTGGTTATCGTGGTTATCGTCATTTAGACCAGATTTTTACATGTTCTTCAAACCCGTCTAGGAAATTCGAGGTGTGGTTCTGACATTCACTCTGCATGGTTACATTGAGGGTTATGAGCGTTGAAAATCCAGAGAAAAAGGAAGCAATTGGCAGTCGAGATGGCGGTCGGCACTGCACGAGCCGAGTCTCCATCCCAAGCCCAGCATGACGATGATGGGATGGCTTCACAAGCAGGGCGGTATTGTGCGCAGCTGAAAGACGCGAAAGTTGTCGCTGACGTAATTTGACAACGCGTCGGATCCGACGCCGCTTGGGGTTGTTGACTTCGTGTGGGCACGGCGCTTACAGAAGAAACAACGTCGAGGAACAAGCACCTCCATTACTTCAAGACTGTTACAAAAAGAGAAAGATGATCACACGAGGTTCTTCGGCGCCGACTCCGAGAAGGACATGGCCAAGTGGATCCGCGCGCTGTCCAGAGAGCTGCCACGGAATGCAGGGCAGTTCCAAGGGAAACTGTGAACTGAGGAAGCGTCCTCGAGGCTTGCTTGGATCTTTCGATACTCCTCATCATTACTGGTATCGTGGCCAAGGTATGTTCGCACGCCATCAAGTAAATGAGCGCTGGCACGAGGACGAAGAAGAACGAGAACGGGTTCTTGCGCACGAAGATCCAGTAGCTGACGCAGATAACGAGGAAAATTTCAGCACGAGAGCGATGACGAGTGTGATTGGCAGGTACATGGATTCTATGGACGACCATTCAAGACTGTTTTTGTCATCACAGTGAAGGTCATGGCGTCCAACGTTCCCCACACGATGACGTAGTTCAACAGCCACTCGACGACGACATCGACTTGCTTTAGGACGTCGTACAGATAGTTGGATCGCCCGTGGATGTTCGGATAGTCGTGCGAGACTACCATTCCAGCGCCAATGAACAAGGCAAAAACTGCGGTTCCCAAGTAAGAGCTGCTTGTGAAGGCTTCAGTGATGTTTTGTTGGAATGGAGAAAAAGTCGACGATCTGCGTCGAGTACGTCACGCTCTGGTTAACGAGGTCCACCGAGTACGAATACTGCAGCGTGATGTCGGTGATGGTAAACGTTGCGGTTCGAGAGGCGGACAGCTCTTGTGACGCACGGCGCGTCCTCCATCTGTTCTTGACGTGACAGCCCCGGGGTGGACACGCTGTCAACGATGTGGATGCAGTTGAAGTTGCCGTCATGCGAAGGGGCTTCGTGTCCATGCGCCAGCGCCGCGACACCATGACGACTCATAGCTGTGGCGGGCGACACCGTCAGTACCCGCGGAGACTCGCGCCGCGAGCACACAGCCAAAACGGTATTAGTTGATATCTAGACCTCGAACATGTGGATGAGATGAGGCACGACCTTTGGGCTCCAGTCTATGGGCGTGTGGACCATGTCCGCCCTCTCGACGATGATCATCTCGTGGCCGAGCAGGTTGTCGAGGCACACGCTGAGGTGGTGCCACCAGACGCTCTGCTCAGCGAGCAGCATACCGCACACCGTGTCGATCACCTTGTGGGTCGACGAAGCGTCCTTCTCGCGGTCGACCACGCGCTCGTCGCTGCACGGCACGCGCCACGACCAATCAGGATCGCAAGTTCAGGGCATTGGTCTCTTTTTGCTACTTGAAAACTACGAAGAGGGCCATCGACTTGCACGTAGTGTTCACGTTGGCGTTGAGCCGCGCCGTGTCGTGCAGCAAGGGCGACTGCGAGAACCTGTGAATCCTGAACGTGGTCGTTGAACGCGTTGATATCGCTCCCGAGGAGGTACGATAGCCCTGACGGCCGTGTACGAATAGAGCATCGTGTGGTTGTCGAACACGTTCGCGTAGAGCGGCCGCATCCGTATGCTTAAGTCATGGACACGAAACCAACATAAAATCCGAGTGTATTCGTCGATGCGGAATACCGGCAAAAAGGAACACTTCTTTTTACCTAGTCGTTGTTACAGCTCGCCAATCGAACCCGAAGTCGCTTTGAAGCAATGTCGACGCTGGTGATGTCGGAGAGAACATCAATGTCGACGCCGGTGAGCTGGGATAGTCGAGTGGCGACATCGACAAAGGCGACATCGACAATGTGACTCAGCGTCAGTTCTCCCAGCATCGGAAGAGATTTCTCGTTGGGAAGCGAAAAGGGGAGGTTTCGCCTGGGCCCAGAGCAAAGAAGGTTGAGTCCGCGGCGGGCGATATGAGAAGTCAGCCAGCAGATCGTCGATGTTCTCGCTTTTGATGGTAGAAAGTGATGCAAACTGGGACGAGATGAACGCTCTAGCTGCATCCAGAAGCACAAGTCACCATAGCGCAACTTGAGCTGCCTCTTCATCTGACGGATAGCGGCTGGAGATATAGAAAGTTTGGGGGAGACATTATGACGAAAGCTGTAGCACTGTGCTGCGAACGGACCCATTCTCCTCTTACGATTGTGTCTACGACGTGCGAACGACGAGTGATGCCTTCGCTTCGCCATCTCGCAACCGAAGAACGTGAAGTGTGAGGACCTGATCCACTGCGGTTCACCGCAGTGGATCAGGGCCTCAGCGGTTCACAAAGGCGATGCTTCCGCGTCGAGTCACCAATGGTTGGCGCCAAATTACACAACATCCAATCAGAATGTCTTCAAGAAGCAGCTGCTCCGGACAGTATTGGGAAGTCTTCTGTTCATGATCTTCTCTCTTTTGGTCAGTGGACGACGAAAGCCAGCGAGCTTCCCATTCTCGAACCCTCTTCCGGCCTCCATCGCATCCACACGAACCCATGATCGAAACGACGAACCAGGTGAAGGAAAGATCTGGAACGCTGCGGGTCGTCAGTAAAGCCCTTGAGGACACCAACTCGAGCGGTTGTCTTCGGGCTTGGTGAAAACGGCTCTGGGGCATTGGTCTTTCGCACAGGGTATGTAGGCGCCACGAATGGTTAGAGGAATCTATTACGAATCGTTTTATGTTGGCTTTTAGATTCCACCGCCCTACTCGTCCACACCGCGATCACTTGCATATCTGCAAGCACATACTTGAAGCGGCGACGGTAACTATGTGTGATTTCAATTGATATTGTATGGCGTGAGGGCCATGGCTGCTTGAGGTCGTGTGTTGGTGCAAAAAAAGCAATGAAACGACGCCATTTGGAAGGTCCAATTACAGTCAACGTCGCACCGCTGACCCGACGTCTCAAGACAGTCGCTTTCGACCCGCGTGACGTACACGCTTGCCTTGAACTGAACTGCCACGTCTCTGGGTTAACTGTGGATCGCGGCCGCAGGCACGAGTGCTTACAGGGTTTGAGCGTATCATTTCAGAGCGCTCCTGCAGGAACCCACCTACGACCTTGGGCAAGATCTCAGTGTAGCTGCGAGGCTTTTAATCCTGCCGACTCCCGTCGGAGAAGGTTTTCCTCGCTGTTATGTTATACAAAATCGACACTCGAAAATCAACTGATACCAACACGATAAATGAGATAGTGTTCCTGCTCTGGCTTTCCCCAACTTTTGCTTCATGGAGATGACCTAGCCACGAACTTGTCCGGTTCGGATCACTGAATTGCGGAACTGCCGCAGAACGGGGGGAGTGCAGGATCCTTTCCGTGCGTCCTCATCTTGCGTCGAGGGTGGATGAAGAGCCAGATTGTGACGCAAATGCCCATCACCCACGTCGATCGGTGGGCAGATGACAAAGTGAATCACCGGCACAGATTCACTTCGTCATCAGCCCACCAGGGTATGATCAGTGTCAGTGAACGTCTAGCTTTCCCGTGTTCAAAGAGCGATGGCATCGACGCCGAACTCGCCGAAGAAATGCAGTTGTCATGCGAAGACGTGCGCGCATCCTGGGTGTGGCGAGTGTAGCCGCTGTGGGTGCCGTCACGACGGCTTGACGCCAGCACGAGTGGCGGCGAGGACACGAGGCCAGCGCGGCGAAGGCAACAAGGGGAAATTGGCGACCAAGTACCCCAAGCGAGGTGTAAACGGGTATAAACCTGGGGATCTATTTGAGTCGCCGGTCGATTCCACGGATGGCTACGTGATATTCTCGTCTTTTCCTAGCTCTAATCCTGCCGTTACCATGTCCACGAAGTGCGCTACCATCGCAGACGTGCTCTGCGCATTTGATATGAGGGATGGTATCGCCACTACCTACAGTCACATCCCCCCCATCAGTGAGCGCCAACTTCCGTGGACCTGGGCAAGCGACAATGACAAGGCTGTTCGTAAGACGAAGGCACTCATTCGCGAAATAACTCGTCGACATTGCTCCATTTTCACTGTAAATCATACGGCTGCTGGGACCGCTCTTTTTGACTCCATTATGCGCAGCGAAGTTGAGCTCAATGAAAAAGACAAGTCATTGCTAGAAACTGTCGGTGATTGCTATAGTGTCGCTCACAAGGGTTCGATTGAGAAGCGCGTCCTGCGAGCAACCATGAGCCTATTCCCTCGTCATGTGCTTGAACAGGTTTTCGAGTCCACGGGTCGACTGGTCACGGTATCACGAAAGAGCTTCACAATGGCGTGTTACGACCTTCGCGATCTAAAAGATGGCCAACCATTGGTGAAAGCTGATCGAACACTCCAGCGATACGATGCAGACATTGTTACCCGCACCGTTCAGTTTATTCTCTCCGCCGGGAACGCGGCGTTTTTGTCTTGGGGGACAACACGTGTCAAACTTGATGGGAAATGGGATTCATACCTGCTATGATCCGCCGTAAATCAAAAACCCGTCTATACGAAGCGTACCTCAGGCACATATCAAGCCCCGCGAAGCGTCTCTCCCGATCTACTTTCTTTCGCGTTGTATCGCGGGTGACTTCAGGTGATGTCGGACTCATGAAGGCCATCGACTATGTTGTTGGCTTTGTTGTGAACGATTCTGGAACTCTCCTCAAACGAGTCATCTCCAGCATAAATGCAGCGCAAGAACGAGAAGATGCATTGCTCAGTGACCTTGAAGTGGTGACTGCATACTTGAAGTATGGATTTGATGCGCGTGTAAAAACCCGTGTACTGTGCCTTCTCCACGGCATCGAACACGCTCTCCTCCGAGATTACGTCCATGATGACAGCGAACCGGAGATCTCCGTGAGTGCAAGAGCGTCTTCGCATTCTTTGATCGAGTCAAGACGGCGTTGAATGAGTCGACGGCAGCACCATCGGCGCTGCTCGCACTTGAAGACTGTCGCAACAGAGCAAAACTATATCTTGGCCATCGTTTGCGAGTACTCAACCAACTGATAGCGACCAGCAAGATGATGGATGAAGTGAAGGCGCGTGCTTTGGCCAATAAGGAAACTACAGATGCCGTCGTCATTATTGACTTCAAAATGAAGCTTGAACCACTCTACTTTCGCGAAAAAACCATAGAACACTACGGCAAACGCGGCATGACGTGGCATGGGGCACTGATTCAGTACTGGGAGTATCGCGAGGGTAACATTGACACTGAAGCTGATGTGGTTGGACAGAAGCTCTATTACAATCATCTATCGTCTAGTGACAACAAGCAAGACTGCGAATGCGTTGTGTCGATGATCGAGGCCGTCCTCATCCGCCTTCGAAAAGACCTTCCGTCTGTCAAACAGGTTAGCCTTCAGTCTGATAATGCCGGGTGCTATCAGAACATGCTTCTGCCGGTACTTCTACCATACTTGGCCTCGCTTCATGGAATCGAGATTGTTCGCTTTATTCACACTGAAACTCAAGATGGCAAGCGTATGCTCGACGCCCATTTCTCTCGCGCCATGCAATTACTGATTTCCTGGGTTAAAGAAGGAAACGACTGCGCGACCCCAACACAGGCAGTCATTGGATTGAATGCACACGGTGGCCAACCAAACACGGTGGTTGAGCTGGTAGAGCACGATCGAGAAGAACTCAAGCGACTTGTGCAAATGGCCGAAACTGTTGAGAAGATCGTAAAGACTCATGCGACGCGCGCCAACGACATCTGCATCCGCCAATTCGTTGGAAAATCTGATTCTGTGTGCCAGCGTGACTTCCTTTCATGCTGCCCATTCACGTTGACTATTTTCCAGTACTCTGGTATTGGATCCGGTTTAAAGCTTCTATGTGATCCCCGCAAAGGAACCTGTACCGTGATGTCCGGGGCCAGCACTATTGAGGCAAGTGATTACACCGCAGTCCGAGAGGTTGTTGACAAAATGAGCGAAACCACCACTGTCGCTGCTGATCTTGCGGACGACGAAGCTACCAATGAAAATGGTAACGAAGAAAGCGAAGTGCGTCAACTCAATAGACTTCAATTGCATCATCATCATCATCTGTATAGGATCACATGTCACAGATGTACCCATCTCACTCTGTTCGTATCACTTTCCAGCCTCCTTGAAGTTTCGTACAGTACAAGGGTTAAAATGTAGACAACAGAGAAGGGTGTGTCATCCCTCCTGTGACTGGAGCAAGAGCCCA
>JAADVR010000804.1:0-15391 GCA_023335855.1 Pythium scleroteichum
CTGCCGAGTGTCAGTGGAACGCCAACGCCAGCCACAACCGCGCAAACAACCGCACACTTGCGCGGTCGATGACATACCGTGGTCAAGTGACTTGTGTTGGGCCTTGACGGAAGCCTTCGAGTTACAACCCCCCCTCACTGTTGTCGTTGCGACGCATACACCCCAGGCAGTGGCGCATTTCCAATGAAGGTCGCCAGTTCTTCTCATGCGCTGCGGGGAGGGGGGGGGTGCTTCATCGGAGTCGTGCCTATACAAGGAGCGAGACCGACCGTTCTACACACCATTCTCATCGGCCAGCCATTTCACTTCGCTACTGCTTCACTTGCTCATGTTACATTAGTTCTCCTTTTCTCGGGCAATACGACTTCTGATCGTACCGCCTCCTTTTCTGGTGACGAGTTTTGCTCAAAATAATGCCAATATGACTGTCAATAATGTGAAATGGGCGACAAAGAAACAATGACCAAGTCGGCAACGGATGACAACTTCACGCACTTGTCTCAGTACGTCGATGGCTCCTACGGCAACGACTGGTGCGTGATCGCGGTCAAGCAGGAGCCGGACTCGTTCGTGCTGGACACGACGATTAGGGACTCGAGCAAACCATGATCAAGTTCATTGAGCAGCACCCCGCGTTGCGAAGTACGCGTCCATCGGCGAGCTGGTCTCTGGCTGCGATCAACGCGCGGCCTCACCGATATTGTGATCACGGATATCGCGCCCATGGTACCGTGGCTCAAATAAATTTCCTCAGCGACAAGGAGCGCGAGCGCGTGCCCATTGAGGTCCACAAGTGGTGCGTCATCCGGTAGGCGGGTTCATTGGCCAGTGCTCGAAGTAAATGATTGGACCTGATAAATTGGATCGATTGAGCACAGGGGCATGCCGGCGGAGGGACCGTTCGACTGCGTCCTGTGCGCCGACGTCGTGTATGAAAAGCGCGCGGTGTGGCCGCTGTTCCAGTCGATACTCGCGCTCACCGCAACACCGCAATCTAATTCGCGACTGAACGCCGCGCACCGCATGTACCCGACGAGTTCGTGCACCATATGAAATGCTAGTTTATACGGAAGGAGATCAGCCGTGGCGAGCTCGACACGGGCTACATCAATGACACGATCGAAGTGTTTGAGCTGCGTCCCAAGAAACAAAGTACCAGTAGAGATGCAGATCACAGACACTGTACTTCGCAACGCAACGTCGTGCATCCACTACTGCACGATGGCCCATCGCCGCGAGGCACCGACGACGGACCGACCCATACGTCCGCGACCTGTGACACAACCTACCCAGTTAGAGCTCTGATTGATCTAGTATTTGACCAACTGCACCTGGCAACCGATCCACCGGGGGCGCCCAAGGTCGATAAAATGCTCGATGCCAATAACCTGGAGCTTGCTGATGCGCGTCATGGCGCGGTGCGAGTCGGGAGACACAAACCTGGAGATGTGCTGGATAAGGTTGCACATGGGCTGGATGATACAGCCCTCGCTGTCCTCGGTGAGCACGATCAGTGTGCACAGTTGTTGCCCAACTGATTCGTCCCACCCGTGGGGTCAAGCAGCAAGGTCCAGTCCACCCCACCGACCAACAAGTTGTTTGTGTCGGTGATGATGTCGTGTGCGTAGCGATGGGCGACGCCACGGCAGTTACAGCTCTCAGTGGCGAGGATGAAGTGACCCGTCCACGTAGTGAGTGTCGTTCACTCTCTCGTGGAACTCGACGTCATCCATGTAGCACTCATCGTCGTACCAGTGAATCGCGATGCCGTCCACCGACTGCTTGGCGACCAGCCTACGGCTTCGGTAGTCGTCCTTCAGATCGCCAGGCGTCGCGGAGCCGAGCATGCTGGGTACACACAGCAGCTGTCGCTCGTGCGCTTCATTCACGGTGGACGACTCAAATGACTACGATCGATCCAAGAGAACGACCCGACGAAATGTAGGTACTTGCAAGTGGATTCCATATTTGCTCCCATCCTTTCAGACGAGACATACTGTCCACCACATTCGAGATGCGGCCACTTGAGTCGGAATGCTTCGCGCGAAGGCTCGCGGCATGAGCAGTTTTGAGGTTGGCGGTGCGCGAGCACCATCATGAGTACCGCATCGGACCGGTTGATGTGACTGGAGAGTTTCAGCTCCAAATGTTACTTTCCGGCAGAATCCGGTTGTCCATTTGCCCCATAAAACAGCCCTCTTACCTTAAGTTGGTACAGAGATGCGGTGTTAACCCCTCTACTCCCGGATTTGGTGTATACGAGACCACTCCAACTTTGTCGTAACTTACGCCATATCTATGTACCTTCCGTTCAGTATGGGGGAGACTATCCACATGGGGTTAGGCGAATAGATTTTCAACAGGTTTTCTCAACAATGCCGTAAGAGTGACTCCATACAGCCCTTTTGACACTCCATTATCTCGTAAGATTCGACCCTAGAGTCTGCGCCGTGAGAGATGTGCTGCACTATCAGCCAATCAAAAGCAGAATTCTGGACATAAAAAATACAACTCATCAAGGAATCATTCAAGTGTACCCACCGGATCTGAGAAAATCGAACAGACTCGAAACAAATTTTCCCTCGAATGTGCATCCGTGGTAAACATAGGATCATAAAGGTGATGATAAATAGACTTCAGTGTGCGGGCCACGACGGACACCAAAGACCATAAAGTTCCACCGGTTATAAGATATATAGGCCACTTCTACCATTCCTGAATGTTGGTGACAAAGTTCCCTGCCGATCATCATTCCCATCAAGGTTGGGCAAATATGGCCGGTTTCTGCAAAATTCCCCAAAAACCTCTCCCAGCTTATATTCGTGGTCGGGCCTCGTCCCCAGTCATTTGTATGGAACCGAGATATGTCGTAACTTACGACATCAGGAGTAGAGGGGTTAAGAGTATAGGGTATGCAAAATGTATGTTTGAGGAGAACGTAAAGTTACCAGGGTACATAAAGTGTATAGAACTATCCATATCAGGTTTCCACTGGTTGCTCAATTAGGAATCCAACGGAAAATAATCCGGCTGTAGTGCAGCGCATTTAGAAGACCGATTTTTATTCGAACATTCCGGAGAAGACAGAATGCGGCTGTAATTTTTTAAACAAATTATGGCCGCATTTTGTCTTTTCCCCTAAAAATAATGGCGAGTACTGGAGTCCAGGATTATATTGGCACGCAACAGATCCCTTTTCAAGCCTGGGCCAGGTACAACCCAGGAGTCCTCCAGGTCACCATAAACCTGTCCAAATCGATCCCACCCCCAACGTAATTTTCGTCGAGGACGAGGGAAGATTCCAAACAAGATCGTGTGAGTTTGACATTGAAGTGTTGTCGAGTTTGATAAAGCGTGACTTTAAGCGCACGTGGTAAAAAGTGCGCATTGTCAATTTTGCTCAAAACTTGCTCACGCACGATACACCAAACGCCTAATTGATTCAGCGACTCTATAACCTAAACACTCATCTCAAAAACCACGACATGCTCAGGCCAAAATAGCATTTTGTATCGAGTGAGTGTCACTCACATGAGGTTCGTCTGTCGACGAGCTGGAATGTCACTAAGGGCAGTCAAAAATAACGCCTCCTAGTACACCAGTTGTCCTGGGACAGGTCCAAAAGTCCTGGACCATCTCAATCGCGTGAGGGTTC
This sequence comes from Pythium scleroteichum, assembly GCA_023335855.1. Lineage (NCBI taxonomy): Eukaryota > Oomycota > Peronosporomycetes > Pythiales > Pythiaceae > Pythium > Pythium scleroteichum. The sequence goes on from JAADVR010000804.1 coordinate 3,656, forward strand.
GCGTGAATGTTCGTGTAACGGCTCGCGTGATGGTTCATGCGAGAGTGCGCGTGATATGAGTGCGTGTCCAGATTACGCACGATGGTACCTGTGAGAGCACGCGAAGCGACCCTTGGTTGGTCTCAAGCGCTGACTCGTCAAATAGCGCTTCGTCGACACCGGCAACTTGACAGGCAAGAAAATGGTGATTGATGCCAGTGATGCTGAAGACGCTGTGAGTAACACGATGTGAAAAAGATGAGTTCAGTATATTGAACAACGCGTCGTTAGTGACCCCTACACAAAAATAACACCATCGACTTGTCCACTTCCGTCTACTTCCTTCTTCTTGGGATTGTTACCTGGCTCATTTGCAGCTTGATCGAAGGAGGTGATGATGCCAGGCGAGGCGGCTAGCTGGCAAGATTTCGAAGCATCTAGTTGTTCCACGGCCACCTGTTGTTTGTCGTAGTCGACAGCCCTCGTAAGCGACAGCTTTGGCGAGGGCTTGATTGGCGAGAGTGCTGCTGCGGGCTTGATAGGCGAAGGTGCGACTGTAAGCTTGGAGGGTGACAACGCACGCGCGGGCTCATGGGGACACGGCACATTGGGAGTCGGAGGGTCGACATCCGGGAGCACCCCGTAGATGGTGTAGTAGAAGAGCTCAAAACGCCGTCTGCTGAGACACGACTTGTTCATACCACGGGAGCCGACGTCGCACACGACTCGAGCAAAAAACCACGCGGCAAAAACACCACAACTGTAGAGGTCGTACTGAACTGGCGACTCGATTTCGTCAAACGTACATTCGAAGCCACCAATTACCTTGCTCACGAGGCCCTGGGCAAGCTTGACGAGGACCGCGCGATAGTAGATGAATCGCGCACTCGGGACATCACGAATGAGGCGAAGACACACTGCGCGAATCATCACGTCGTTGAGATACGTTGGTGGGAGCAGACGGTAGAGAATAGCGTGGACGAAGTCTTGTGAGTTCTCTGCGTTCTTGAACCACAGTATGGGATCAAACGGGTATGTAGAGTGAAGTGTCTGCGCCACGTTGCGCACCATAGGCTGCGACTGGGCCGAAACATTCCTAAGTACGGTCAACAGCCATTTGCACGCTTCGATCCCATTTGTGACATCCTCCTTCATTCGTCGAACTCGTTCCATCACGACGATTTGCGAGCGAGAGAAGTTCCCGACATCTTTGATCTGCACGAGTTCGATGTCTTCTTTTGGAACGGATCGCGGCGACGTCCGGCGGCTGCGAGGCAGTTTTGTTCCGGCACCGTCGAGTTCTTCTTGTCGTCTTGTGAAAGCTTCCCAAACTCAGGCTTCCCACTCATCTCCTTCAGGTACTTGCGCACGTGGAGGTAGCAGATCAATATGCGCATCTCGGGAAAGTGGCGCTGCAAGACTCGGATCTCGTTTAGATCCTTGTCCACCATTATCACACGTAACAGTTTCCATGCGTCTGCGTTTGCCCGCTTGAAGCTCTCAATGGATCGATCCACATACCAATCTTTGTTGGCTTCAATGAGAGACTACTGTACCGGCATTCCTTCTCCGTACTTGTTCATGATCATAAGCGTCAGCAACTGGTAGTTGTACCTGTGAAAAGCAAACAAACGGCGGTCAGGCCTGGCCAATACCTGGCACGGTCGAACTGGACATCACGCACCAGTTGGTTTTATGCGTACAGTCGATGAACAGCAGCTCACAAAAGCGCGTGTATACTTCACGTATCATCTTCGTCGTCAACGAGATAACGCCGGTCTCCAGGCTCGCAGTTTCACCCACACTGACAACATTCCCGTCGTCTGCCGCCGCAAACTTGGACACCTCAGCAGCCGTCGCATAGTTGTCGTCGACAGTCGCCACATTTGCCACATGCCGAGTGACTGAGTTATCCACGTCACGAGCGATGACGTTTTGCCCGTTCTTGAGCAAAAAGTCGTAGATCTTGGATCGCTTTGCACGCGCGATCAACATCCCGTCCACTTTTGCGTCAACCGTCGGATCCGAGACACCACAAGAGCTTGGATACGTGTCGAACGTGTCCGGCATGATGGCGTGGTTGTGCACGAATTACCCCCTTTGCACCCTAAGGTGCCAGCCCGAATCCGGGTCGGCCTTGCAGATCAGGCCCGCTGGTAGCCCGGACATGCTGTTGCTGTTGCTTTCCTTTGCCTCGTTGGCGTACGGGCCATCCGTGTGTGCAGATGAAGGTCCGCTCATACGGATCCCATCCCGAGTGACCAACTTTGCGGTGCCGCGCTTGTACCCTCCAGTGTCCATGTTGCGTGTCATCCTCTTGTCCCAACTTATGCACTCAGAAATGGGTAGCACCTGCATCGTCTCTGCGCAGTACGTGATCAAGCACTCGTTCTACGCGCGCCAGCCAACATGATATCGTTCCGGTGGTCGGACATGAACCATGGACCGAGCCTGGACACCGACTCCACGTCCACCTCCATCTGCTCACCGGCCACTTCCACCTCGACAGGCGCTGCCACCGCCTCAACTCGGGCTGCTTCTTCCTGGGCACCAGGTGTTCCCGTGTTGACACTCGGTTCTTCCGCGTACAGAGTAACTCTTCGACCACCACTTCTTCCTCCTCTTCGTCGCTTTTTGCTTCGTTCTTTCCGTCGTGTTCGTTTTCGTCGTAATCTTCATCTTCATCTTCATCGCCATCGCCATCTTCGCCACTCGATTCCTCGGTAGCATTACCACTCTTGTCTTTATTATCGCTTTACTGTGCCTCACTGCTCGCGCTGTCTCTTTCCGCTGCGGGTTTATCGACCTTAGTACCGACGTCAAACAGCCGTTCGCGACGCTCGCGATCAATCTCCCGCTGTGCGCAGTTGGGCGCGAGTGGTGGCGATGCTCACGGTAAATTTTCTGCTGCGCAAGGACTTGCTCAGCCCGCGCCCTGGTTCTGCGCGGCTCGCGCGCGTGTACTTGCATTAGCTCACACACAAAGGTCCGCGATGTCGGATTCTGGCGCTGCGGCGAGGCGAGGCGAGTAGCCAGTGTGGGCTGGCCTTGTGGGGTCGTGAGAAGCGCGGAACTGTGCCCCTTCGCCCCAGCGTCGTTGGAAGGCATGCTATTCTTGGTGTTGTCGTTTCGCAACGCCTGAGCGCATACGAAGGGCGTGCCCGTGCGTTGGCGTGCTAGTGCCCGTACGTTGGCATGCTATTCTCGGTCTTGTCGCAACGCCTGAGCGGATACGAAGAGCGGATACGAAGCGCATACCCGTGCGTTTGGCGTGGTGTTGATGCTCTTTGGGGCGCGATGATTTTGTGTTTGATGTGGTCACGCATATTCCACCTCAGGACGCAGCTGTGACGTGGCAATTTTCTCCTGCTGAAAGGAATAGTATTTTATTGAGAAAAGTTGACCTTCACATGCAAAAAGGAGAGAATCATAGACGTTTTGGGTGAACGTCACATACCACATTTCTGACCACAACCCATACCCTATCCTGGTGGAACCCAACAGTTTGACGGCAGAGGCCAGACGACCAACACTCACACAGAGAACGGCGCTGTACACGCCGCCACAGCCCATTCGAGATTTCGTCCCGTTCCAACTCCGCCGTGCCTCCCACACCACCTTGCCTCCCACGCCGTCGTACCCCGTGCCGCCGTGACTGCCGCTGCGCCGCCCCCAACGCCCCCATGACTGCCCCGCGCCACCGTGCCTGCCCGCCACCGTGTATCGCGCGCATGTGTGACTGCAGCCACCGCGCCACCATGCCCCAACGCCACCATGACCGCTGGTGCTACCATGACCGTGCACCACAGCGCGGTAAGATTTTGTTCTACCGTCGATCTCCAATCTTTTTAACATTTTGTTTTGAGACAGGGCCGTGTTGTCTGTAGGGTCTTAGGACCCAACATGACTTGTCCGGTGTTTAACGAGCGTCCACAGCCGTGACTGCCATTGTCCAATACGTGACTAGTTGTCCGTGTTGTGACTTCCGCGTGACTCGAGTCCGCGTCAAGAGATCTTGCAACATTAAAGAACAAAATATATGCGATACGTTAGCGGTCACTGTGTGATGAATATGTATTCTCGATCTATGCGATATCGGATCGCACAAATGCAATCCGTCTACATTTGACGTCGCTCCCACCGAGCTTGCCGAGCAAGGCGTTGCTCCTCGCTTGATGGCGGCTGGGTGTCTTGGACGCGAACCCAGGAGTTCTCCCATTGGATAAGCGCCTCATAAGAGCCGTTGTTCAAGCGCCATTGTACCACTCGCCAAAAGGGTGGAGGTCGAGATCCTTAATAAACACATCGACACCTTCACCGACTTCCTCGTCTGGATCATCGATAATATCCACTTCTTCCTCTTCCGTTTCTTCCTCATCTTCGTCGTCGATGTCTTCATCAGGCGGAGATGAGGAAGAAACGACACTCCCACCGTCATCCGAGACCGTCATCCGAGTCCTTGTTAGTGAGGTCGACCACCTCCCCAACTTGACCACAGAGCATAATTGGATGAGTTCTCTTATCAAATCAATAACCCAAACCCATTTCTCACGTACCGAACGCTTCACGAAGAGGGTCGCGTTGAACATTACGTGTCAATGACAGATCGATCGCGACCGCGGGGGAACTCGGAGGAGGCTCTCTCTGGATTTCGCCTCCGCGCGTCTCCTCCGAAGGTTCTCCCGCTTCCTCATCGGTTCGTGCCGCCTGGTGATCTCCTTCCTGGAACTCCTCATGCTCATTGTGGGTGCCTGCACAGTTCAGAATCAAACAATTATAGTGCGATCTGTAGTGCACGTACCAACGCGTGGAAATACTTGTCGATATTATCACGAGTCGCTGGACCACGTCAGGAACGGAAGTAATCCCGCAAAATCCCCAGGATCTGACTATCGGAGAAAGTCATGGTTCCGGCGATGTCTCCCATGTACATCATCATTGCGCCATTCATCTGCATGGCGGGGTATTCGACGCCAAGACGCTTGCAGAGTCGACGAAAGGCGCTTCGAGAGAGCATTGCCGTTAAATTTCGGAGTGGAGCTGCGCTGCTACCGCAGGCATTTTGTTGTTCTTGCCGTCCTCGACACCGCAGCTCCGTGCGGCTGTTAGCCACAGTTGTCCTCGTCCTACATATACGATCGGACAATAAAAAGAATGTTGTTCATGCTTCTCTGGTATTGATCGTCTGGAGGGAAATGCAAAAAACACGAGCATTCTCATATCAAATACCCTCTTCTATAATTTGGCACCTTGAAGAATATCTACGAGAGAAATGTCAATAGTGAGCCCGTCGATATATATGAGAACCGTACCGTCACGGCCACAATATATCTTGGATGTTCATGGCTCGTGTGGCAAGTGGTAGCCTCCCTATTGGTTCCTGAGTGTACAACTCAAGGATGTCTTCAGTGACAAAGAGAGCGCTTTCTGCTTCATTGCTGACATCAGCAGCATGGAGGTCCACAATCTGTTGGTCAGCAAGAAGATGAATTTGGTGGTGGGCCGTTTGCTTGGCGGGTGCCATGCCTTGAACGGCCGACCCATTATCCTGAGCCTGCGTTGCCAAGTCAACGACAGGAGCCGCAGGAGGAACTGTCTTGGAGTGCTTCGATGGAGCAGCAGCACGAGCGGACTGGGTTGGTCTTCTGGACCGATTAAGGAACTTGGCGTTCTTGTTCGAGACACCGGGAATATTGAGGTGCTTCCCGGTTCGGCCAGCGATGACATGCGCACAGGTCTTGAACTGTTAATAGCACTTGCACTGACACACACATCGAGCCACGTCAACAATCCAACCGGTGCTTGGCATACCTGCAGTGTGGGTGTAGTCAAAAGACCAACTCATGATGCTTTTGTAGAGTTTTGCGGCCTTCACTCTTTCGGCTGTTGCCACCAACGCAGCTCCTAGAATCATGTGTTCAGGGTCATGGCAAATCCAGGCGGAGAATGAAACATTTGCCAGCGCCAATATCGGCAGTCGATCCACTGCGCAACAAAATACTCCTTGAACTCAGCGAGACTAGAAACCCCCCCTCAGCGCTTCAAGACAACCTCCTTGGACTTGAAGTATTCGCCAAGTGATTCTGAGTCGATAATGCCGTCCATTATTGTCTTCTGGTTGTCAGGAGGGAGATGCTTCGTTCGCTTGCGGACATTGTAGAGAACATGAAAAAAAGTACATGAGGTACGAGGCTGATGCGAACTCGCTGACGCGTTGAAAAGCATTGCATTGCGCGTCTTCTGCATCACCCATGACGGCACTAACGTTGAGCTCGGCAGTTGGTTGAACTCGCTTGATTACGTCGAGTAGAGCTTTAATGCACATGGTATATTCCGCAGTCGCGCGTCGACTAACGACGAAGATTGCAGCCAGTTGGTATCCTCTGGTCGTGTCCGAGAAGCCGCATGGAATACACGGGTAGCCGAGGTCGCTCAACTTGAACGTTGCATACACATGAACCTTCCCGGGACTGCGTAAGTCAAGCGAAAAGGAGGGCTTCGTTCGTGACACCTAGGATGAGAGGGTCTTCGTCAGAGCCTTCACCTACGTGAGGATACCCACCGCTATCAAACTTCGCGCCAAACACAAACGCTTGGTCAGGATCAATGCCTACCTGGTGGCACATGGATCTCACGAGACCACGGATTCCAACGATAGAGTTCTTCTTTCCGCGCTCGCGTCAAAGGTGCTTGGCGCAATTGGTCAGTTGCTGCAGACTAGGGTATCCACGCTTGGGGGCGATAATATCTGCCGAATCCTTGAGCTTGCTCAGTATGATGCGAGGTGGAACGCCACAGTCATCCTGGCCGAGGACGAATCGCTTCATCTGAGCCGTGATAATCGGCACATGACCGCCACCGCAAAGGAATCCCAGCCCTCTGAAATGTTCCACCTACGAGTCTTGTATCTGATGGTTCACAGGGCCACACTTCCCACTGGTATAAACACTTGACGATGCTACATGTAGAGCTTGCGCAGCGCCGGCGACGTTCCACCATCGAGTGCGACGCGACGCCAAAAACGTCGCAGATTCGGCATGGCTCTGCCGTCCCTGTGTGCTGAACCCGGGAGCAGCAGAATTGCTCGTGCTGATAGTCGAGCGCCTCCACCTCGGAGGACAGTGTCGCGAGATCCGCCCACTCATAATCGACTTTCGGCATCGCGTCTGCTCGAATGGCGCAGCACAGCCACGTACGCTCGCCGACTGTGTACCGCCCTAATTGGTTTCGCCATCGCCGAAAATAATGTTTTTGTCCTAACATAAGGTCTATTTTGAATCTCAACCAATTCGTCTGTGAAGCCCAACCGTTTTGCTTCTGTTCTGCTTCTGTGAATTTGACCAATTTGGTGTGATGTTCACCTTGGTGCTGTGATAGTTACCTAATCAACTCGTGAAATTCCCCCTCCTTCTATTTTATTTCGCCCTGGGAGAATCCTGGACAACCCGTCCCGGACAATTCCTGGTTACGGGTAGGTTTAGGGTAAAAATAATACTGGGCACCAGCGTTTCCGAAAAATAATCTGGGCAGAGGATTTTGATCGCACATTCTGTTAGTGACCTACTGAAAGTTATCGGTCTACTGATCTAATGCCAGCCAGCTGGTGCCTGCAGCAACGTAAAGGTCACTTCATATGTTGCGTAGTTTTGAAGGGGCACGCAAATCGGACTATCTCTTCCAAGCAATGAATCGCCTCCAACGGGCGAGCTTCAACGCACAGCGGGAGTTGACAAGGCCGCGAGACACCTTCAACACTTCCAACCAACCATACAGGCCGGAGCTAGTGTTTGACGAACGCCGACACCATATCATCGTTGCTCGCCACGCATACACCGACCAAAGAGCTGGCCACAAGGTCTATTCGTTGCGCAAGCTTGTCCTGAAGCTTTGCTGGCGAAGCATAAAGCTGGCCTTTGAACAATGGGTGTGCTTGTGCCGCACCCTAATTCGCCTCAGCAAGCGCCTCAATACTCTGCGTCTCCGCAGACGAACACGCTTGGTGCTGAAGCAGTGGAGACAGACCATGCTGACAGTACGTCTCGAAGAGGAGGTAGCCGCACACTTGTGCGTGATATGGACGCTGAAGACTGACCGATTCACTCAGCGTCGGAGGAAGCGCGTCGATCGCTTGCGGCTGGTCGACTGTTGGAGCCAATGGAAGCTTTGGTATCGACATCAAATATGCAAGATTTGGCGAAAAGGGATGTCTGCCCAGACGCGGAAGCTCTTCTTGGGATGGAAACAAAATCACGCCGAAGCGGTTGGCCATCGCAAATGGTGCCTTGGTCTGGTTGAAGGTATCATTGGATTCCTCGTGGATGAGGCGATAACCCAGTGTCGGTGGAGAGAATGCTCTCGTGAAGAGCAGGAAGCAGCGAGAACTCGGAGGTTACTTGCAGTTCTGGAGCGATGTACTCAGCGAATCAAACGACAATTCCTGAAAGACGTAATGGGTCGATTGAAAAAGTTGATTCAGCAAGACACAACGAAACCTGGTCCCATGTCGATCTAATGGGTAATTGCACTCGAAAAGGGCTGACATTTCCGGAGCGATTCTCCGCGAACTACCGAAACAAGGCACAGCACAAACTCGCTCAGCGACCAAAACTCGTACTTTGACCTCACTGGCGTTAATTCACGTGGAGTGATTGAATAAAATGTGACCGCATTAGATCCAGAGAACGACTACGCGAGATGTTGGTTGGGCTGACTTAGCAAGAAGATGGCGACAACCCCACGTTGGCGGAAGTAATAGCACCTGAAAGCACGTGCATAAACACTCGCAACCGACGTCCTTCGTCACCAATCGCTTCGTACAACGGCACCTCGTGAACACCTTCTACGACGCTTGCAATGTAATCGAAGGCGAGACCCGTGCCCATTTGTACGAGTGCACTCATAACTTGGCGATGGATCTGACTTGCGGCGTTCCGCAGTGAATACATCGGATGGTTCGTGAGCAGGCAGAGGATAGCCATTGCCAGGCCGATAGAGATGTACTCGCCGTGCATGTCAACGTAGACCTCTGCAGCATGGAGACGCAGTTTGTGGTTCTTCCAGTCGAGAAACTGCGAGTATTCAGCGCGGGCGAGGGCGACGTCCCGAGCGGCGACCCTCGAGTTTATGCGTCTCAAGATCCGTTGCATCCCTCTCGAGTGGCTCAGACGGCTCTTGATCGTGTGGCGCAGGCGCAGAATCTTGGCGAGCCGGAAAAAGATCTTGCACACAACGACGATGAAGGAGATCGTGAACACAGACGACGACGAATCCGAGCGACTGAGGCCAATCTGGACGAACACCATTCGGATCTGTGCGTCGATCAGGACAGTCGGCAGTGTCATAACCATGTGCGTGCTGCGTGCAGACGGTTTTCGTGGAGGACTGAGAAAGAGCTGCTTGGTGGCTTCCTGCATCGTGATTTTGAGGATGAGACTCAAGGCCGCGAACAACGAGATCTGCCACTTGTGCGTGAGACGAAGAGCGAGCGATAGATGCAAGTAGCCAAACATCACTCCGATGCACATGATCGCGAAGCCGCGATAGTCTCGTGTCAGTTTTTCGAACAGCGTCTTCGTGTATGTGCGTGGGATGATGCTCATGGTCGAGAGATGACGCAACGGCGAGACCCCGGGCGGCGGAACGACGGCTGCGCTGTTGTCCAGAGCCGCACCGATCGTTTCGAGCGAGTGCTCCGGTGTCAGAGGGCGTGAAACGGCGCTGCGGCGATTGTTTGTGGTCTCCAGTCTCAGCCGTTCGAGCATGCGTCGGCGTACGTAGCGCGCGTGGCGTACAACATAGTCGATGTAGAAGCTACCGATGAAGAGGAGGACGAGAACTCGGACATGGTAGATTCGACCACAACGGGCACGGCACTGGTCAAGAGCAGCCATGACACCCGCGCCGGCGGCGACTGCAAGCGCCACGAGATGGAGAACCACACGAATGTAGCTCGCGAACGTGCGTACGAACGAGTGGCGCATGGATCTGTGGATGGAGACGAGTCGGTCAGCCAGGATGCAGCTACTGATAATCGCGTGGCTCAGACACATGAACGTCACGAAGTGCGCGCCGACAGCAGTCGCGAATAGCAACGAGTTGGACTGGGGGGCTGCTTGGGTGGACTTGGGTTGGAAAGAAATCATGGGGGCGATTGGTGAACCAACAGCGTAGATACAAGTGACCAACCACGCGGCAAGCACGCTCGTAACGGTGTTGGAAACCACGATCCACATCACATAGACGCCATCGATCCACGGCTTCTCCGACAGGATGTTGCGCTTAACGAGCTGTAGCTCCTTCCAGAGTTCTGCCACCGTGCTTTGCTGCTGCCGCAAGTTTGATTTGCTGATTCGTCGCTTCAGACCGCACAGTAAGCTCCGGTTCGACGTAGAGAACGTGCTCTCGGTGGGACCTGCTCGACTGCGGCGGTCATCACGATCAGAGTCTTCGGGGTCTGGTAGATCGCGAGCGTGAGGGACAACCCCCACCTCACAGACAGAGCTGCGAGACGTGGGGTTGCTGCTGTTGGTGGAGATCAAGTTGCGGTTGGTCCAGAACAAGAGCGACGAGCGCCGTCGGCTGACCGCACTTTCGGCTACGTCGGCGGTCGCTGGTTGTGGCGCAGTTGCGCGAGATGCTGATACTCCCATGGATCACGGACGCAGTGACCTTCTTTACGCAGAGAACATGTGGGCACAAGCTCTTGATGCGCGTTCGCTACAACCCGCAAGACAAAGAGACGGAAAGTGTGATTGAGTAGCTCGGGCTGCCGTGTGCCTGGGCCCTTGAGCTAATTTGCCAGGCCAAAGATGCAGGCTGAAAATAAACACCGATGGTTATTCTGGTGTTTAGCGACCCACATGCAGGCCGTGCCCATGACGCTAGCTGCCGTACTGAGCACTACGCACTCGACGAAGCTATGGCTATTAGCCATAATGGCTAACAAGCTTTACCAATCGTTCTGGGTATCAATCGCCTACATGGAACGCTATGCATTGAGCTGCGATCTCTGTCAGTGTGAGCTCCGTATGCCTCTAGTTTCTGATCCAGGAAGGCGATGAACGTGCGCAAAGTGATATACAGAACTGTGCGTAAAGGTTGTGTGATCAATGATGTACCTGAATGCAGAGAATCCTGACCGTTGAATGCCACCTCCAACCAGCAGCAGGGCCGAACACTCGCCCCAATCGATGCTGCCTCTCAAACGGACAAGAAGTACGGGAGCTTGGACGGCCGGAAGAAGTCGAGCGGCACCGCCATCTTCTTCTCCTCACCCAACACGAACGCCTCCATCGCCTCCACGTCTGCACGCAGTTTTGTGATCGCAGGCAACAGCTGCGGCTACGCCTCGAGCGTCGCGTTCTTATACACGCCAAGCGGCGTCACTTCGCGAGGCAGAGGGCGAAGAAACTTGGACGCCATGTACGACAGATCTGGCACAATCTCCGGTGGCATCGCGTAGTCGAGTGGGTCGACTGCCACGCCTTTTTTCTTCGGCAGAACCTTAGCCTTGTTCCACAGCGGCGGAGTGCATATGAATTACGACACGATCTTGAAATCTTCGGCGGTTAGAAGCACTGTAGATCTATGGGATGCAACGAATCGTGGGGGGAAAATGACGGGAATTCTATAGCTAATTTTGAGTCCTGAGGGGTTCTCGGTTATTTTCGTTGATCAGTTTTCAGCATGCGATGGCGTTGGCTCAGAGTGTCTATGGGATTCAATTCTAGCATCGGACAAGATGGACGCGCGTGCCAC
>JAADVR010000805.1:0-15383 GCA_023335855.1 Pythium scleroteichum
ACAAGTCAATGCAAGAGGTGGTCAGTCGAGCACTGAGGTCTGTGCTGTGCGGCTCAACGCATCCAGGCAATGAGTGGTTGGCATTGAGCAGTGACGTGCTGAAAATCTGCCGTGAGTATCATCCATTATCCAGAGATTCTACTGGCCACCACAGTGAGAAACGCCATAGTCCTGACCCATCACCTTCAATTTTCCATTGGAGATATCAGGGGTACGGGTACTTTATTTGAGAGGGGTACTGGTTTTGACAAATGACGCTCTGAGGGGTACTGGTTTTGACATTTACCCGTTTTTGGCGCGCTCACGACTTCATCATGAGTTGGCGCGATTCCCTCGTCAACGTCTGGAGCCGCTCTGGCCACATTATTCGCGCCGTATGGCCCGACTCTCTGCGCTCCAGACTCTGGCGTTTGCTCGCGCCGTTTTCGTGTGGCTCGCACAATCTTTCTCCAGTCGTCGAACGAGACAAGACCCTGATCGATTCACAACGGTTATAAGCGATACAAGGTTTTTGTGGACATCTTCCCGGGGAATATCTTGATGTCTTTTTGTTCCTGTGGGCGTTGTTTTGGAAAAGAGAAATTCAACTTACTGTTTCTCTCGTTGTAAGTACGAGATTTTATCCAAGAACTTCGGGCTATTCCAGAAATCTCAAGTTCTCTATTCTGATCTTTAGCAGGAATAGCAGCAGTAGGCATCGGAAGTCGCGCTCCATGGACCGCGCGCGCCGCCTCCGCGACACCAGCCGCAGCCGAGGGCGATACCAGAGGTGAGTGGACCGCTCCAGCAGCCGCCAGCGATCGCAGCTGAACAGTTTCGATTAGCAAGTTCCAGCGCCGCCATGAGCCCAAGACGCGACGACCCAAGCCGATTCGGCGGCGCTGCGTCTGGGAGTCTCTGTTCATGCGCAAGTCAATGAAAGAGAGACGGGTGAGGAGCATGCTGTGTGCTGTGGCGGCTCTAGAGATCTATCGCTGACCGCCAAGGACGCAGGAGATCATACAGAAGCCGTGGGAGCTACCCATGGCCGCTCAGCACCTCGCCGCACTTCTGATCCAGAAGCGTGTGCGAGGCATGCTCTGCCGTCGGCGCTTACGACACGACGGGTCTCACCGCATCCCATTGCGTGTCCGGATTCAATCGCCGATGCAACGCTTCATCGCCACCCGCAGCGGCAGCTTCGCTGACGACCTCGGCTTCCGCCACTTCGTCGCAACAATCATCCAGGCGTGGTATCGAAAGGAGGTGCTTCGCTGGCGCTACACAATCCAGCGATTTCCTGTGTACCACATTGCTGCCTTGCAGATCCAGTACACTTGGAAAGCCCACTGTCAACAAAAGCGCACCAAATACTTCGGGCTCCCTCCGCGCACTCGAGCTGCGTTGATCTTTCAAACGGCGTGGAAGAGCTACACAAACCGCCGCATCTTTCGCTACTACCGCGATCTTATCACATTCCGCAACGCAGGGGACCCGGCCCAGATGCTCCGCGCCATCAATCCATCCGAAGCCTCACTGCTGGACGCATGCATGGGAGCTCACGTTCGCTTCCGGCTCGGAGGTGTGTCGTTCCCACCGACCATCTACTACAAGATCTTCACCAAGCGAGCTGTGTGTGATTTGAACGCGTTCAGTCCAAAGGACTACACGATCGCCCGCCAAGTGGCGCCGACGAGTCACTCAAAGCTACAAGGCAAGCAAAAGCCGACTAGGTTGTACATTCGCGTCGGAAACTCCTACTATCGCGCGAGGCAGGCTGGCGAAGAGACGACCAACTGGTACAAGCGCATGGAAAACAACGGGTGGCGCCCCGTGACAGCCAAAGTTATGGCCGAGGCGAACACCGATCCGATCGCCGCGGCGACGGCGAAGAAAATCGTGGAGAACTATCACCACTCCAAGATTGTACGGCGACAGGACATCGAGAGGCAGCGTCGCTGGAAGAAGCGACAGTGGATGCACAAGCTCTACACCCAAGGACTGCTAAAAGAAGTCCCTGGGGCAACGGCTATGGCAGCTGCGCACCCGGAGTTAAGTGGTGAGCTGCTGTTCGATGTGGACTTCGACAACGAAAACTGGGAGGTGGACGCCGAGGAGATGTTTCAATGGGCATCAGCGCTCGACTATGACGAGTACCAAGATGACTGGCAGGGCCTCGGAAAGACTGCCTCAACAGACGACGACACAAGATTTTTGATGCTGTAGAAAATGGAGACAGGGAGACCGTTCATTAACTTATATACTTACAGATTAGATCGCAGTATCACTAGTGTACAACTACGCAACTCTAAACTCACACGACAAGGAGGTAGTCACGAACACTTCAGCGGCGTGTCTCCCCTCGAAGCTGAAGGGATCAGAAGTCGGTGTCAGGAGACTCACAGAGCAGGCGGAGAGTCTTCTTGCTCATTTCGTAGGTGCTGAACATTACCGCAGCGTACGGAACGATACGGGCGAGGTTCGGCACCGTGCCTCGATAGAGGGCGAGAGGGCCTTCGTCGCGGATCACTTTGCGGAAGCAGTCGACCATTCCACGGTAGTACGTCGTTTCAACAGCGGCTGCTCCCCTAAGAGCCGCCGGCTGAGCCTTCACGACACCTGTCACCGACTGGATTTGGAGACGTTTCTTCACCGTGTCAAATGGGTAAGCGACGGTCTGTGCCACAGCGCCGGCAACGCTCCCGCAGACGAAGTAGTCAACACCATCAAGCTCGGTCTTCCCCGCAGGCCAACGGAAGGCTGGCCACTGCTGGGCCTGTGACGTGTGCTTGAGGTACTCGTAGCAACCGAACTGGACGCCTTCGAAAGGGATGGCGCCGATAATTCCAGACCACCCGCCTCGGTAGAGCCCTCGGATACCTTCCAGTCGGACAATCTGACGGAGGCCGTGCGAAATACCCTTGATCTGCAGATGGGCAGGAGTGAGCGGCGTCTGGGTAATTATCCGCGTCCGCACAACTTCCATGGGGTAGGTGCCAAGAGTCGCCACCAGCCCGGCAGTGGCTCCACACATCGCTCTCTGGATATTGCTAGGCTCGGCATCCAAGAAACGGGCCTGGAGAGTGTCGAAGAGGAAGAACTTGGCGCCTGCGTACGGGCCGAGGCGGCAGCAACCAGCGGCGTTCCCCTTCCAGAAGCCACGGACCCCTTCGAGCGAGTAGAGGTCGCGAATGGTAGACATGATCACAGGCGATCCATGCGAAGGGAAGAATCCGGCGAAGAGCCAGCGGCTCTGCTTGACGGCGGCCGCCGCCGATCGGGAGACTGAGCCGTTCACTTGGATGATGATCTTGAGCACATCGAGAGGGGACGTGCAAGAGCGAGTGACACAGCCAGCGATGACGCCCGCGACGACCGACTGCACTCCATTGCTGCCGCGGGAGACAGAGGCAGAGGCAGTCGGCGCAGCGACGAAGCGCGACGGATGACGAGACGCAAACACAGACGAGTTCTCACGACGAGCACGCGGTGAGAGAAGAGCAGCTTGGCCGGAGTGCATTGATGGCCGGGGGGCGAGAGGTCGGTCGACGAGTGCTGAAGGAGGCTCTGTGCGGACTGCTTGTGCTCCGGTCGGGAAATTCGACACTGCAGAAGATGGGTCTTCAGAACAGAGCTCTCGCGCTGCGAGTCCCAGCGAAGAGGCATTTAAACAGAGTGATGATGGGGAAGGAGCTCAAGAGGGGGCAAAGAAAGAATTGCTCAAGAGGATGCGGAGACGTGGACAATAAGATGAGCCCGTCGAGGTCGCCCCGCCTATATTTTATTTTATCTTAAAATAAGAATACTTCTTTTTGAACGAGGACTTCAGCCACCCCGCTTGCCCAAAATCTTCAGCTTAACCTTGAGCCAATCGGGAAGCTCGATAGTTGGACCGTTTCGTCATGTCCATGGTCCCATGGGAAAATAACGGACCAGGACGGCCCAGTGCTGATTGATTTTGAGAAAGACAAACGGGTCGGAAGAAGCGTTAGATGAAGATGAAAGGGCGTGCTACTGCACAATCATAGGATTCTCTCCGTCTTAATGGTGCGTTGTCGACCACATCTGAATCCCGCCTTGTTGGTATTTTGCTCTCATGGAAACTGCTTAGAAATTATAATTGAGGCACCGCACAAAAAATCGCGTCTCCGGCCCGATTGAAGTCTTGGAACTCGTGCTGGTCCTTTACGACGTGAGCAGGTCCAGTCAGCGCACCGTTGGACGAGTCGCTCTTTCTCCACTCGCAGCCATCCAGTTGGGCGGATCACCCGGGCAGTTTGCCATCTTCAACATCAGTGTGGTGGCGCAAGTCTGGTTTCAGCTGCTTCAGATGAGAGCAGCCATCACAATATACCGGTAAACACCGGTCATCAAGTATTACCGAGACAACACCGGTATTGTCCACGCATGGGTTCCTGCCCCTTTTTTCGAAGGTCTCCGAAGCTCGCCGAAAACAAAGTGTTGACGCCAAGTCTGACCCGCGCGCGGGACATCTCTCGCCAGTCTCCAAGCTTCCCACTCCGGGCCAGTTCCATGGGCTTCCTGCGCAACATCGCCGGCGTGCTCATCGCTGTCCCTCTCGCGTACGCCATCTCCACGGCGACGGATTTGCAAGAGTCAGCGGCCGTCGCGATCCTCGTGCAATGGGTCGTGGCGCTGCTCTACGCCGTGCCGAAGCAGGACGAGACCTTCTTCGACCTGACTGGCGCCCTCACCCACGCGACAGTGTCGCTGCTTGCTTTTGCTCGCACGGATGACAAGACGTGGCGCAAGGCCCTGCTCACGGCAATGGTCTGGTTCTGGTGCGTGCGACTGGGCTCATTTCTCTACCTGCGCATCCGCAAAGCAGGTGAAGACGTGCGTTTCGTGGACATTCGCGGTAACCCACTGCGCTTCTTCTCGGTGTGGACGATCCAAGGCCTGTGGGTCTTTTTGACTCTCATCCTGGTCCTCCTGAGCCAGCGCCACTCCGTCAGCGGCGACGATGTCCATCCGCTGGACATCGCCGGTGCCAGTCTCTGGGTCTTCGGGTACGTCATTGAGGCGCTCGCCGATCATCAGAAGACCAAGTTTCGTGCAGATCCGCGCAATAAGGACAAGTTCATCCAAGAAAGCTTGTGGTACTACAGTCGGCATCCGAACTACTTTGGCGAGATCTTGATGTGGATCGGCATTTTCCTCATCACGGTGCATGGGCTCCCGACCACGTTTCTGCGAGCGATGGCTGCGTTCGGCCCTGCGTTTGTGACATTGCTGCTGCTCAAGGTGTCTGGCGTTCCTTTGCTTGAGAAGCACGCGGAGAAGACGTGGGGGAAGCTTGAGAGCTACCAAAAGTACAAGCGCCAGACGAGCGTACTCGTCCTGTGGCCCAAGAAGGCGTAAGACTAGATTGGCTCGTGCCCAGAAACTGATGAGTTTTGCAATAGACATTGTCAGTGTGAATCTACATCCTGTTGTGTACTACAGTAGCGGGTCGTTGCAAACGGGTTCTGTTGTTGGCCCGTTAAGCTGACCCGTATCGGAGAACTCTTCGTCGTTGAAGAGTTGAAGGCAATAAGGAAATAACCCAGAGAAGATGCGTCTCGGTCTCTACATCTTCGCCACCGCGATCGCGGCCTCCGTCCCCGCGTCGCAGGCCGCGGGCGTGCCTGGCGGCTACAGCGGCGCAAAGCTCACGGACGAGCTGTCGTCGCTGCTGTACAAGGCGCTCGCGAACGAGTCAGTCTACGCGGCCGGCGTCAAGCCGCGCGTTTGCGCCTGCAAGATCACATCGGTGCAGCAGCAGGTCGTCGCGGGCATGAACTACCGCTTCACCACGAACGCCTGCGACGTGCAGAAGACGCTGCTGCTGAACACGAACGCGACGCCCAAGCCCGCGGAGGTCTCCAAGCAGCTGGGCAAGTGCAAGAAAAGCTTCCAGCGCAACTGCGTCGAGGTCACCGCCACGGTCACGGTCTACCGCTCGTTCGATGACTCGATCAAGGTTTCGAGCATCGACACCAAGGACCTGCCCGTCCAGGCGTCTGTGCACGCCAACCCCAACTAACGCTGTGGCGTCGTGTCTGTTAAGAACCTTTAATGAACACCGCTTTGGTTGCTTCCACTTGAGCCAGCCTTCGCTTCCCCCAAGTAATACTGAGGTCTGATCGTTGGCCATGGGCAAGAAGCGCGAAGACCGTGGCCCCTCCGCGCGGGGGCCTCGCAAGCCCCGCGCGGGCCGTGACGGACACCGCGACGGCGCGCGTCCGCAGGAGCGTGGAGAGGAGGAGTCGGAGATCAGCTTCAAGCGCCGCTCCTTCCCCATCACGCTCCGCATGTGGGACTTCCAGCAGTGCGACTCCAAGCGCTGCACGGGGCGCAAGCTCTGTCGGCTCGGTGCGGGCAGCTGCCGCGGTGTCGGCAGTGCGGCCACTCACTGACGGTGTTTGCTGTAGGCTACGTCAAGTCGATGAAGCCCGGCGTGCCATTCCGCGGGATCGTACTATCGCCTGCTGGTGAGCAGGCCGTGAGCCCCTCTGATCGTGTAGGTCCGCAATCTCTGTACTCATCGTGGGGCAGCGACACTCACGACATGTCTTAGGAGATTGTAGAGACCTTGGGCATCTCCGTGATCGACTGTTCGTGGGCGAAGATCCAAGAGCTTCCATACAAGCAGCTGCGCTCTGGCTACCATCGCTTGTTGCCGTTCATGGTGGCAGCCAACACGGTGAATTACGGAAAGCCGTTCAAGCTCTCGTGCGCAGAGGCGATTGCTGCAACCCTATATATTGTGGGGATGAAAGAAGAAGCCGTGCAGATCCTGGAGGAGTTCTCGTGGGGTATGGAATTCTTGAAGTTGAACGCGGATTGTCTCGAAGCCTACGCGGTGTGTACAACGAGTGCAGAAGTAGTTGAAGCTCAGGTGCGAGTCACTTCAGAGCCTCGCTTGTGTCGTCTTGATTGACAGTGATGATTTCGTTATTGTGGTTCAGAACGCGTACCTCGCCGCGTGTGCTGAAGAAGTGGAGACGCGAGCGAAGCGGTTCGACTTGCCAAGTTTGGATAGCGACGAGGAAGAGGTGGATCACGAGGGAGACGAAAGTGGGCAAGATCAGGGCGTTGGGGATGAGGAAACAAAGGCTGCAGTCGCTAATGGGGGCGCTGAGGCTGATCAACGACCAGGTATCTCGAAAGAGGACCAGCTTTTCAAACAGAAGACTTATCCAGTTGAGAGATCAGAATCGGATGAGGAGATGGAGACACTAACCAAAAACTTGCGGCTGACTTCTCACGCGATTGAGAAGACGCGTGAACTACGTCAACAACGCCGGTTGGCCGCCGACTTGGAGCAGTCCATGGACTCGTACTCTATCAACTCGATGGAAGACGTAAAGAAACAAGAAGTGACGACTGTCTGTCTTGAACGAACCGCCGTTGCAGTATCTGGGGACGCTGTTCTCCAGATCCCGCAGTCAGTCTTTCACCAATGGAATGCTCAAGCGCGAGAGCCAGTGCCAGATCCTGTAGTTGATCCCTCCAGTACCAAGGAACAGTAGCTCGATTTCCAACGTAGTAAGAGAGTAAGGTCATCTTTTTGGAAAGGTATTCCTTTCATCTGCACCGGTGATTACCCTTCCAGCTCCCAGCTCCTTCTTTTTCTGCCACGACATAACTGAGAACTTCGGGCTCTTCGGAACAGTTAGTTTTCTCGTCGGTTTTCTCGGAGCAGCTTCGATCTGGTTCAGCTGCGCTGTTGATCGCTGTGATTTCAACTGGGCCAACCCGATGTCTGATGATTCTTCGCGATCCTCTAGTCCTCGTGAGCTATCATCATGGTGGTTCATGTCACTCTTTCCCACGATCGCCGCAACCACTTGGTCAGCCGTTTCTGCGAGCGATTGACCATTGTTGAGCCGCTGGGCTCTGATTAGCGATGTTGTGGATCCAACATAGGCAGTTTGTCTGTGCACAATTTTGGTGATCACACTGTTTGCGTTGGTAGAGTTCGGGGTGGGTTTTCGACGACTGAGGCTAGCTGGTGCATTCCTTCGTTGAGGTAATCCTGGGTGAACTGACTTGATACCGGCACCTGAAGCGCGCGGTTGAGTGTTGTAGCCTCCTTTTGATATTCCAGTTTGCTGGTTGGTGTCTTCACTTGATATCCCCGACGACGAAGATGAGGAAGCGGGGGACTTGGGCGATATTGAAGGCCGCGTAATCTCTGGTCGATTGGGCTCAACAATAGTCTTCCTCGCGACGGTCGACTCTGTCGGTGCATTTGGTTGGTCAACAGTGGCCTGTGTTCTGAATTTCCTTGATTTTCTTTCGAGAACTGTAAGTGCTGTCCTAGCGACAACTTTGGACGAATCTATGCTGCTGGTTCTGTTTTGGTCTGCTCTTGTCAGTTGAGCGAACATCTTTTGCTCAGTCAAGCACACCTCGTGAGATGAATCAGCTAGGTTGCGTTGTGCACCATTTTCCGGCTCGACGTTACTCGATAGTGGCGCATCGCGATCCCTCTTCTGTGCTGATGAATGTAGGGCTGTAGTGTCATATAGAGCAGGAGTAACTTGGTCGGAACCTTGAGTATCACTAATGTTACCGGCTGTCTGTTTGGGAACTGGGGGTTTGGTAGATTTGCGAATTCGTTGTCGGCTTGACCCGATCGCAGCACTAGCGTAGTGTGGATTTGCCGCCGATGGTCGTTGAAAAGTCGATCCCGTGATGTCACCATCGGAAGCGCGATACTCTTGGAACTCGATACACTGTCGAATTGACGAGTGGATCGTACTTATGCCAGCCGACCCGTGCATTGTTCCAGGCTTCGTCGAGGTAGACAATGCGGTTGCTGGGGCAGACGTTGGTCGCTGCTTGCACCCGTTCTCATAGTTTGCCTTCGAGTTCGCGGAGGTTGTCGTCAACGGTGGTTGTGGCTCTACTCCGGTATCTGTGTCAAGAGCTGCTGTGTGAGCTACTGACCGCCGGAAAATATCTACCTCCTTGATTATCAGTGCACGCAGATCCAATTTCGTTAGCTTTTTTGTGTCGAACGAGAAATCGACTCGAGATGACGGCGGTGGGTCGATCCCTTTGTACTTCTTCTCTATAGGTTGCATATACGGGTGAGCCAGCGCTTCTTTCGCCGAAATCCGTTTGTCGGGGTCAAATTCGAGCAATCGCTCGAGCAGATCGAGTGCCTCCTCGGTTGCGTTGGGGAAAACTGTGCGAAATGGAACTCGGGGCTTCTTGCCTAAAGACTTGAGGAAGCGCTGTGCCTGAGAACTCTTGATTTTGCCTGTCGTTTCTTGTGGTGGTGTACCGATAATATCAAAGATGAGAGTCAGCTGGTGCAAAAAGTTCTTCCCCGGGAAGAGAGCTTTTCGCCCTAAGATTTCCGCGAAGATGCATCCAACGGACCACATGTCTATACTTTCATCGTACAACCCGTCTGGCTGAAGCATCAGTTCTGGAGCTCGATACCATCGTGTGACAACATGCTCTGTCATTGGTGTTCGATCGACGTGCCCTCTGAATGTCGAAGATACAGATGCAGCTGGAGCGGACCGGGGTCGTTCCGTGAACGGACTTGGTCCCACGGCCGAGCTGCTGGTGTGTCGAGGCGTTTTGCGAGCTAGTCCAAAGTCTGCGATCTACGACAGAACGTATCATCATCTTGAAACAAGTCACGATCGCGATAAGCTGACAAGGCGTACCTTGAGTTGGCAAGTTTTCGTCAAGAGGAGATTTCCGGGCTTGAGGTCCCGGTGCAAGACTCCGTTGTCGTGGAGATACTTGACGCCTCGAAGCAATTGGTGGAGAAAGTATTTGATGTGGGACTCGGACAACGTTTGGGAGCTTTGAATTACGCGGTGCATGTCGGTGTCCATTAGATCCATGACGATGTAGAGTTCGTCGTCTTTGAGATTGGTGGACAGATTGTGAAGTGAAACGACCTATGTGCCGAACTTTCAGTCAGACCGCCGTCCGGTTGCTCATGAGAAAGACTTCTTACGTTAGGGTGATTCCCAAGCATTTGTAGCAGCAGCATTTCTCGAAGGGTGTGCCTAGCGTCCACGCTTCTTTTGGCCATCGGAGAAATTTTTTTGATTGCCAAACGCTGACCAGTTTCCCGATCTCTCGCTGCGCTGCGGTACCACAATTTCAGCTTCAGTTTATCCGCGTCAAGTCGGAACTTCTACTAAGAACCCACCATACTATCCCATAGGAGCCTTTCCCTAGAGGATTGAGATATTCATACCGAGAATCGGGCTTGAAGATGGAACCGTAGACTTTACACCCAGATCCAGTAGTCACATCGTCGTACGAAGAGGTCGATCCTGTGGTGTTGTGTGATCCTCCCTGACTCGCCATGGGGGTGGTTGTGTCTATCCATTCAAGGAAACCTCGATTCCAGGTACACACGGCTTGGACGAGATGTTTGATGCCATCGTGGTGTATGGAAGGTAAGGTGGATCGAAATAGCTAAAGTGGCCCAGCTATTCATGGAGATTTGCAAAGGATAGATAACACAGATGATATCTCTGAGAATCCTCGCCGGCATATCACGGCAACACCTCTCCAGTGTTGTACCGATATGATCATCAAGCTGAAACTTGGATCAAGAGATAACACTCTGTTGCCGGACGGTTATACCGGTTGGAGAAACGCTCGTCGCGCCGCTTGGCGAGCGTCACGTTCGGGATTTCTAACCTCTTGCATCTAGACCGATGGACGACCTCTGGGCCATTGCTGTTGGAGCGCTCATCGGTTTGCCCATCATTTGGACTCTCAATGCTTTCCCAGGCGAGTCATTTGACTGCGAGAAGAATCAAGCGCTCCATCGATCTCTGGAGGTCAACGATATTGGGGGCAATGCAGAGAAAAGGGGGCGTCTCTCGCTAGAAGCAATGAAAGACGAAGTTGACCTTGCTGCAAGTCGAATCAAAGTCAGCAAACTGCAGGAACTACTAGGTCTAGAGAAAGAAGAAATCCAGAAATTGATCGCTCAAGCCAAGGAGGATGCTGTCCACGGGCGGCAGCTGCAGTCACCAGTGAACTACAGCCGTCGATTCGACATCTTCTTCTACGTTGTCTTCGGGGTGATGCTGGTACTAGTCTTACGTGTCGAGTACAGTATTGATACGGTTGAGATACTAGTTGGCTTGTTCCCGCGAGAGGCCGAAACAGTACGAATGATCGTTGCTTCGGTATCGGGAACGTTTAATTGGAAATAGGTACCTGAAGTGAATGTTTACTGGGCATGGTAAAGGAATATGTTCCGTTAGACACAGACACTACCTATGTACTCCTCACAGTAGGCGTTGCTCGGCTGCGCGTGCGTGTCCTTCAAGACCTTCCATTCGCGCCAACAGCGCCGAGTCCTGGACAAGAGTCTGGGACGCCTGGGCATCATCGATGCGCATCCACGTGCGAATGCGCAGAAAAGTATGCACAGAGAGACCGCCCGTGTACTTCGCAGTGCCTCCAGTCGGCAAGACGTGGTTGGGTCCAGCGCCATAATCGCCGAACACTTCGGCGGCTCGTCCACCAATGAACATGCCACCGTAGTTGCTCACTCGATCAGCGACTTCCTGGTGGTTGTGCGTGATAACTTCGAGGTGCTCTGGGGCAAGCACGTCAGAGACGCTGATGCACGTGTCCAGATCTGGACAGAGAACAGCGAAGCCCTACAAAGAATAGACGGATATTGTGAGTAGACTGTGAAGTGTCTTGTACGAAGGTAATGTGCAACCCACGTTCGCCGCGCTGGCACGCGCTGTCGCACCCGTCGGTAGAGTCGCTAGCTGTTTCTCGAGACTCTCGTTCACACTGTCAATCAGCGTCTGGCTAGTTGTGACCAGAATCGGCACAGCTGCAGTATCATGCTCAGCCTGCGCCAAGAGATCCGCAGCGATTGTGTCGGCGCTCGCAGAATCGTCCGCGATCACGAGGCATTCGGAAGGGCCGGCAAGCATGTCGATGGCGCATTTGCCGAAAACAAGCGACTTGGCCGCAGTCACCCATCTGGCAGAGAGATACACTGTGAGTGGTCTTCACGTCAACTTGGCATTATTCAGGTGGGGCGTACTTGTTACCGGGGCCGACGATGATATCACACGGCGGGATGCCACCAACACCATACGCCATTGCTGCAATAGCCTGGGCTCCGCCAGCAGCGAGGAAGAAATCAGCATCCGACAGGTAAGCAGCAGCAAGCGTGGCAGGGGCCGGGCGAGGTGATGCGACGACGACAGTCTTGACGCCAGCGACGCGCGCAGTCACGGCTGTCATTAGGACGGACGACGGCAACGGGTACTGCAACAAACCCGATTTCACGTCAGGTGAGGGTGCACACTTGAAAAGATATGCCACATACCCGACCGCCGGGAGCGTAGCATCCCGCTGCGCTCATGGGGGAGACATCTTGGCCGGCAAAGCCGCTTTCGATCTTTTGCTGAAAGTTGGAGATCGACGCCCGCTGCGACTGTGCGAAGACACGGATGCGCTGCGCCGTGCGCTCGAGCACCTGCTGCTCGTTCTTTGGTAGCTTCTCGAACGCTTCCTTGAGCTGATCGCGCGGGATGAGCAAGGACTGGTCCTCGCTCTGGATGTCTCCGAGGCGCACGGCGTGGGTGCGCAAGCCCTCGACTCCCTTCGTCCGCACGTCGTCGACGATCACGCGCGCATCGGCGAGCGCTTTGATGTCGACCGGGTCGTACGCGAAGCTCGCCACCTGGGACGGCTCGATCTGCTTCAGGATTCCCGTCATGGCGCTCTGTCCGCTGCTCGTCGCAATTGAGTCTCACGCGGTGGAGGCGGTGGTTGGCGATGTCGCGGAGATTAACACGCCTGGATGGCGCAATCTGCTTGGTTGATGGTCCAGAATCCATCCAAACATCCGAGACCAAAAATTCTTGTGGTAAGGAACGACTATTGGCTGAAAACATCATGGCCCTGAATTTTTGCGGAAAAATCGTGAATCTTGAAAGGTCGCTTTAACAGCACTGACGTCAAAAGCTTCACTGAAACAAGTTTGGGAGACTGAAGTGGTGATTATGGGCGACGTGCTCACGCGCTTCTGGTTGTGGAGATGTCGGCGTTTTGGTGTCGTTGCCAATTTGAGTCCGTGTATCGAATCCCCAGATCTGGAAATTCGATAAAATAATCTCAATTTGTACACATGGCGCGCACTGTAACTTGTTTCGGGATCATGAATGCTAAAACTCGTGAACGTAGTGTTATCGATGTAAATTGTTGTTTCGAGTGCAAGAGTGTGTGGTCCGAATTCTCCGGGCTCGGCTAGTTGGACTTATGTAAGACCTGGATTCTATTCCCCAGACGCCTGCAGTGACGAAGATGCTCCATCAACACGCTGTCCACCACAGAAGCACCCAGAACGGAGTCTTAAGTTTGATCGCACTAGAATTTCCTGTTGGTCACTACGAAGTAGATTGGGAAGTGAATTATTCATTCGTGTACACCTAAGCCCATTGGGATCTCCTTTGGGTCCTTAGTTCGTCTTCGTCCTCTCTTCTTCATCTTGTTATTCAAGTGCGGAGATGACACATGCTTCTGTGTTTGGTGTCGGTGATCGTGGTTCACTTCTTACACTCTGTGAAGATGTCAAGACTCTTTGTTGATGACAAGACTGTCCACAGTTCGGCCATGATCATCCATAATGGCGATCCAACACCCCTGCTCGATTATTAGTGATCTCAGGCGAAATGATGGGTGCAATAATGACTCCCTCCACCAAATTGCGTAGTCATATGCAGGTTATCAGCTTGATAAGGAAGTCAGCGAGCTGGTACAGGTGTCTTGAGTGGGAACATAGCTGAGACGGATGGCACCGTCTTCGATCTTCTCACGGACGAAGTGGTATCTGATGTCAATGTGCTTGGTTCGCGCGTGGCATGGCAAGTGATATCGCACTTGGTTGTCGGCACGAACTGTTGTCACCCCCACTGGTCGTGTGGCTAACTCACATGCAATCTTTTACACAGGCCGATGTATTCGGCCTCCGTAGAACTGACTCGTTTGGACTGTCGCCTTCCGTGCGACTGGTCCACCACACATCATGATAATGCTGCGGGATAGAGAGCGTCGGTCATCTGTACATGATCTGCAATCACCATCACTGTACGCGAGTAGTCCACAATTGCGGTTTCCGCCTTTGTAAAATTCATAGTCACGCATGGTTGTCTAACCCTTTCGTTGCCGCCCTTTTGTCTTGAAATTTGTATAGTCCAATTTCCATAGTAAAGGGCTTGAATGACGATAGAGTGGTTTTTTAAGGCCCTTATCGGCCTGTCCCGTCTGCTTTTCGAGGCCCGAAATATCCAAAACATTTTCTACAATTACCGGATAAGAGCATTCGCAACGGTGGCTCTCTATCTCTAAATATTGGAGGTATATGGTTGGTCGCTCTATTTTTCCATATGGCGCGCTTGGAGTTAAGAACCCGTCGCATCAGGAGTCTCTATCTCCAAACGAAAAGCTACATCAACATAAGCAAGATCGAGGCGTTAGGAAGCGATTGTGATGAGTGGCTCGTGAGCAACTTTGTTGATGACGAATTGGAAGAGGTTACGTACCGCCTCGTGTCACGCAGAGACGAGGAGGAGATCCCAAATATGGAGTCCTCGCTTCTCCCGTGTTGCTCCATCGATCTATCCTGCGGTGGGACAGATTGGTGGGATAGAGACCTTTAGAACGACCAATCAAAATGCCCAAACATTTAGAGACTGGCCAATGGCCAACGTCTGTGACGTGCGCGATTCTCTATTCGGAGGCCAGTTGGAGAATCCGCGCGTCGCAGATTCTAAATTAGAGATAGAGACCTCCGATGCGCACGAATTTTCGACGTCTCTCCTCTAAATGGACCGAGATAGAGATAGAGAGCCACCGTTGCGAATGCTCTAATGGTTATTGAACGAAAGGCGTCTTTGGGTCGCCCAAACGTTCTCATTGGACAAAACACCGTTGTCATCTATTTTCTCAGAAGAACAAACTCTTCGTGCATAAATAGGGACCCGAAGATACATCGTCCCACTGTTTTCTGTGTTGTTTGCGCCAGTCATCAGGCGCTTGCAACAACGCGCTCCCGCCCCTGTGACTGGTGGCTGTTGTCATCCCGAATTTGGTTGCCAGAACCACATGAAAGACACCTGGATGGTCACGAAGATTGATGCGGCGGTGGAAATCACGGCTCCGACGAAGTTACCGGTAAAGAAGTTGTAACTGCGTTTTTCCAACTTCGCACAGGACCTGTTGAAGTTGATTCCGCGACCTTTCAAGCTTCTCCATCAAAACTTCGCCGTTTCATGATGAGATTGTTGCCCTTCGCGAAGAAAACTTCCTATTTGAAAATTCGTGCTGGTCATTCTTCATTATCTACGTTCATTCATTGGCCATAAATCAAAATG
>JAADVR010000806.1:0-15318 GCA_023335855.1 Pythium scleroteichum
CAACACGATCACGGACAACTCGCGCACGGATCTCACGACCAAGGGCGCGAAGGCCATCAACAACTGGGTCCGCACTCTGCCGAACGTCTACTACTATAGCATCAACACGCAGGACACGTTCAGCTTCATCAACATGTCTTTTAAGAAGGTGCAGATGCCCAACCCGCTGACGATGCTCATCGCTCTCCAGCCCTGCGGCCAGCAGATGGGCAGCCGTGCGACCGTGGACGCTGGCTTCCCGGAGGAGTGGATGGTCAACGACGGCCAGGTCAACACGCCGTCGCAGTACAGTGACGGCACGGGCAAGGTCGTGTATCCTCCACGTCCACACGTGGTGTCTGGAACAAGTACCCGGTGAAGAACTACTGCGACCACTTCGCCATCACGGGCAACAGCATCTACTACGACACGTACGACTTGTTCTACTCGCACATCCGCGTGCTGCTCAACCTGCCGGCGCAGGAGGAAATCAAGCGCCGTCTCGCCGAGGGCGAGTTGGACGTGCACCACCACTCGGAAGAGATCGTTCGGGAGGTTGCCGAGACCCACCGCTCGATGAAAGAGCGGGGTCGCCTGGCTGCGATCCGCATGTGCCAGGAGAACAAGGGCTTGACGTCCGAGCAGTCGGCCTCGTGCGCGCGCTGGCTCCAGATCGTCGCGCCTGGCACGGAGATGGCGCCATCGCGAAACTTGCGAGCCAACTGATGAGTATGGAAACGTACTGTGCTTGTAGTGATCGTAGGCGATGAGATGCCCCACCCTACATCGAATCACCACGTGTCCGCTAATACATTGGTACTATGTCTTGGTGTAATATTGGTAGTACCGTGTAACGGAGTCATAAACGCTGCCAGAAGGCGCTGGCTGAAGACGCTTCGGTGAGTTCAGTTCAGATGGTTGCCCTCGGTAGGGTCGATATCGGGAAACGCTGAGTCATGAAGCCCCGATCAGTTGGACGCGCGAGCACGTCGTGGGTTCGCAAGGACAAATCACCCGTCTGAAGTGGCCGTGTTTCGAAATCAACGGCCGTTCTCCTCGCGCAGAGAACTGCCGTCTGGACGACCAGGCAGAATGGCGTGTGTCTGAGTGGGAAGTCCACCAATAGTGAGTTGTCTTATGGCTTATCGTCCTGCAGACGTTCGTTCGTCCCAAATCCAGAAGTCTTTAGTGGTGGCCTGCCACACCACAATCACAGAATGGGGGAAATGGGTTGCTGATCAAGACACTAAGCGCAAGTGGAAGTGTAACCTACTTGCACGAAGTCATGCGGTATCGCTCAGGCCTGGTGCTAATGGAAAGCAGCAAGACATAATATCTATATTGTAGAAACGCTGTAGAAGTCGGTGTGGAACGATGACCCTCCGCATGTGCCAGGCGAACAAAAGTCTGATGTCGGAGCAATCTGGTTTGTGAGGTCATTTCCTCGAAACTGTGGTCCCTGGTCTCGATATTGCCCCGACACGTCGCCTCCTCTCTTAGGGATTCATAGCGGGTATGATTCGAGAGCAGGTTGATTGAATAAGTTTTGCGGAGTGAAGTACCCTTACTACAACCCCGACTGACTCCATAGACTTTGAGACGAGTCCATGCGTCACATCGGACCTCCATTTCCACGCCCAAAAGGTCGTTGGCCTTCAGAAGCGAACTCGTTCACAGGCTGCTTACTTTAGTGCAGGAAGCAGCGCTTCAATTCACTGTCGTTTTCGGAGACAGTCCGACAGCCTGACGCTGATCTCGCAACAGAGGCCTCAATCGCTTCAGAGCCTTCGATCCCATTCTCTATTTTCCTCTGTGGGAAGCACACTCCCACCAAGCGTCTCTAGACGCGTACGCTTCCTCGTTGCATTGCTTCGTCACCGCGCAGATCGTGGCCAGCCTCGCTCTGGTCAGCCAGGTCGCAGTCACCGCCAACCTGAACACGACGGTGCTCACCCAGAGCACCTCATTTGGGGCGTCAAAGAGGTCCATCGATCGTTGGAGAAACGCCACTACGCTCGCTTTGGACTGCTCGAAACTATGAGAAGCATCGACCCATCGACCATCGCCCCGTGCCGGTGTTCGTCGACACAATCGTCAAACGTTGTCAGATGGCGATTCTACGGAAGAGGCACGTCAATGACGCCGACGAGTTCACCAACTGGTATACATTGAATACGTTTCTCACATGTCGAAAACGACCCATGCTGGTTTAGCTGTTGCACGTCGAGCCGCCAGTAAAATCAACCGCGCAAGAAAAGCGGCGTGGGATTAGGGGAGACTTCATCGTGGCATTCTTCATTGGCTGAAACTATGCTTCACCAACTGGTGAGCCGCTGGATAAAGCGGTCAAGAGCTCAACTTGAACTTGAGGTCACGATGACATGCGAGGACTCCGCACTTGGTCAAAAGACACGAATATATATTCGACACTCACACTACAATGAAGAGGACTACGTACTGAACAGCCTACGCGCTGATGGGCGGGCGCGCCTCGACGGACACGGGCGTCTGCGCGGCCATGACGTCAAGCACGAGCGAGAGCGGCGCCTGGTGGCCCTCGTCCTGCGCGGCCTCGTCCGCCGCGCCACGCAGCGCGCGCTTGCCGCCGAGCGCCTCGTGCGACGGCAGGTCCGCCACGAGCGCAAAGTGCGTGCGGTAGATGTCGTAGACCGGGATGAGCGGGTTGGCGCCCATCATGCCCAGGTGGTCCATGGAGAGCGTCTTGAACGTCACCCACGTGCCGCGCTTGGAGGTGCCCGAGAAGTTGATGAGCGGCGCCACGCCGTCGCTCGGCTGCGACGGCACGTTCACGAAGCCGTCGTTCTCGAGCCAGTCGTCCGAGAAGCCCATGTCCGAGGTCACACGGCTGCCCATGAGCGTCGCGATCGGAGCGACGAGCACGCTCGCGTAGCGCAGATCCGGCAGCGCGATCTTGCGCAGCAGCACGTCGCGCCAGGCGAACGTGGCGTCCGAGACGAACGAGTAGTAGTAGACGTTCGGCAGCGTGGTCACCCAGCCGTTCTGGGCCTTGGAACCAGCGATCGACAGCGAGTAGCCGGCGTTGTCGTGGAAGCCCTGCGCGAAGAGCTTGCTCTGCGTCACGCGCTTCCAGTACGCCTGGAGCGACTCGCCCGACTGCTTGTTGGCGATTCCCCACTGGTCCATCACGGGGTCGTAGAGCGCCTTGGTAGTGTCGCCGAGGGAGCCGAGAAGGCTGAAGCCCGCGGCCGCGACAGTCTCGATGAGGTCCGGGTCCGCCGTCAGGATGTCGGCGAGCGTCGAGCCGAGGTTGGGCGTCGAGATGGTCGTGATCGAGTGCACCCAGTCCTTGCCGCCCGTGAAGAGCTCGCTCGACTTGGGGTCCTCCGGCGTGAGCGCATTCGCGACGCCCTTGTTGAGCATCTGAGCCAGCATGCGGATCGTCGTGCCGCCCATGCTGTGGCCCATCAAGTGAACCTTCTGCAGCTGGCCGTTCACGGCCGTGCCCCACTGAGGGAAGAGACCCGTGTAGTTACGGCCGTAGCGGGAGTGGCCGCTGATCTTCGAGTGGTTGATTCCGTAGTCGACCTGGCCGCCCTTGATCTGGTAGTAGAGGTCGATGGCGCGGTCCCAGTCGCTCGAGAGCTTGCCGACGCCGACGGTGTAGACCGTGTAGCCTTCGGCACGCAGCTTCTCTGGGAAGTTGCCTTGGAGCGTACCCCAGTACGGCACGTTGAGGAACTCGCCCGTGTTCCAGCCCATTAGCCCATGGACCAGCACGACCGGGTACTTGTTGGCGGCCTCGGCGACGTGGGCGGCGAACGCCAGCGCGACGACGGCGGAGAAGACCTTGCTCATGGCGCTGGGAGGAGGCTTGAGGCACCCGAGGCGAAAGCGAGAATGGTGGCGAGTCTGACGTCGCCAGCACCAGGGGCAGTCATCTCGCTCCGCCCTGTGGAACGGACTTCGAAGTGCAGGGTTGAGTGGTGACAAGATCTCCAAGGACGCATCCCCCACACCGGATCTGCTAATAGTAATACTAACCATAATCGGGTTCTCGCCGCGTCATGCGTCGTGAGGGTTTACTGCCACCCATTGATTAGGCTGCTGTCGCGTTCTGATTATGCACGCGAGAAGAAGGTCGCTGGTTCAACGTCCCACTGTGCTTGGTTCTCTCTCCATCAACCAAAGCCGAGCCTCAGCAGATGTTGACGCGAGACAGCAGCAGCATCATTTCGACGCTGCTGGTTGGCTGGCGCGGCCTCACAATCGAGAACGTCCCACCGTGGGCGCCGGCCTCTGCACGAAGTGCGGGGTGGCCATCTGCGAGGAGCAGCCTTGGCGACCTTCTTCCCGTTCTTTCGAGTCGGGTGTTGGCAGTCAGTCAATACACGGAGGAGACCTTGGTGACCACAGAGGACCCGCCGCGACCACTGGAGACCTGGAAACTGAAGCCGTGACTCGCTCGTGTGACGCGCCAGTCGTGGCCTCGCAAGTCGGCGACGAGTACTGTACCGTAGCCTAGAGAGCCTTCGAAGATCGGCTCGCCCTCACTCTCTAGAGAGCTTTGCGGTGCCCATGAAGACTGGACAGAACGTCCAACACAGACCCGAGGATCCGAAAAGTTCCGGTGCCTTCCATCTCTCTGGCCCGGCTATGCGTATCAGTCGACTTCGACGACGACCATCTTCAACAATATGATGGCAAGCGATGATTGGATAGAAATCGTGTTTGATGGCTTCTTCTGCGCTGTGATTGGCCACAAATGTGTCGACTGATGGCGTTTGGAGATGAGATGTTCGATTTGATCCAAACGTCGTGATGCCTTTGATGGGTGGATGCCAACGAGCAGCTGCCATTAGTCCACCTCTCGCAACGACATCTTGAAGGACCACGTTGAAGCCATTGGGTTTCCTTTGACGCGAAAATACAAACAACGCACGCGACGGCAGCGCGTCACGAGCGCCGCCGTCTCCCACAAGCGCCCCTGGCTCACGAGATCTCGCCAGCAACCACTGCGTCTCGACCTGAAACACTCTCCATGCATCTCGGGATGGGGAGGACGCTCCGACCGATCCGCCGTTGCATGTTCGAATCGAATGATGCCTAACGCCAGGATTAAACTCTGGCCAAAATTTTCAGGATCCACGTGAGTCAACAAAACAGCATTGCATTCCATCCACACCCAGCCCAGGACTACTCTCTAGAGATCGGTTTCTGGTTCTCGACGCGAGTGGGTCGATGGCAGCGGACAGATCGAGCACGAGAGAGAGCGGCGCGTCGTGGCCGTCGTCCTCGGCCCCGGCCGTGCGCAACGCGCGTCGAGCGTTGAGCGACTCGTGCGACGGAAGGTCCGAGACGAGCGCGAAGTGGGTCTTGTAGACGTCGTACACGGGGATCAACGGGTTCGTCCCCATCATGCCGAGATGGTCCATGGCCAGAGTCTTGAAGGTCACCCACGAGCCTCGCTTGGACTTGCCGGCAAAGGTGATGACGGGTGCGATGCCGTCGCTCGGCTGGGACGGCACGTTGACGAGGCCGTCGTTGGGGAGCCAGTCGTCCGAGAAACCCAGCGCCGAGGTCACGCGACTGCCCATGAGTGTGACCAACGGAACGACGAGGGCGCTCGCGTAGCGTAGATCCGGCAGCGCGATCTTGCGGAGCAACGCGTCTCGCCACGGGAACGTCGCGTCCGAGACGAACGAGTAGTAGTAGATGTTGGGCAACGTGGTGACCCACTGGCTCTGGTCCTTCGCTCCGCTGGTGGAGAGCGAGTAGCCGGCGTTGTCGTGGAAACCCTTGGCAAAGAGTTTGCTCTGGAAGTACCGCTCAAAGTAGTCCTTGAGCGACTCCCCAGGCTGCTTGTTAGCGATCCCCCACTGGTCCATGACCGGGTCGAAAAGGGCCTTGGTGGTGTCGCCGAGGGCACCGAGGAGACTGAACGCGGCAGCAGCCACCGACTCGATCAGATCAGGATCGGCCGTGAGGATGTCGGCCATTGTGGACCCTCTGTTGGGCGTGGAAATGGTCGTGATCGAGTGGATCCAGTCTTTTCCTCCCGAGAAGAGCTCACTGGACGACGGGTCTTCCGGGGTCTGAGCGTCCGCGACACCCTTGTTGAGCATCTGGGCCAGCATACGGATCGTCGTGCCGCCCATGCTGTGGCCCATCAAGTGGACCTTCTGCAACTGGCCGATCACGACCGTGCCCCACTCGGGAAATAGAGCCGTATAGTTCCGTCCGAAGCGGGAGTGGCCGCTGATCTTCGAGTGGTTGATGCCATAGTCGACCTGACCACCCTTGATCTGGTAGTAGAGGTCGATGGCGCGGTCCCAGTCGCTCGAGAGCTTGCCGACGCCGACGGTGTAGACCGTGTAGCCTTCGGCACGCAGCTTCTCTGGGAAGTCGCCTTGGAGCGTACCCCAATATGGCACGTTGAGGAGCTCGCCCGTGTTCCACCCGAGCATGCCATGCACCAGCACGACCGGGTACTTGTTCGTGGCCTCAGCCACGTGACTGGCCAGGAAGAGTCCCAGCACCACCGACAGCAGCATGTTCATGGCTTGAAACAAACAGGCTTCCGTTGGTTGTTCGCCGGCTCGCAGAATTGAGAATGAGGCCACGGCTATCGTCGAAATCCGGCCGACTCGGACGAAGTAGAGTCGAAGAACTGGATTGGGTGGGCCTCACTTATTCAAACTGGTCCTCAGCTGTGCGTCTCGTCTTAACGCCAAGTACGTACTGTACAGTACTAGGCTCTCCGACTTCAACCTGCCGAGGTTGAAGTGCACATAACTCTTGCAACGACCATGATCATCCACGTGGAGGTGCGGCACCTCCTCCTTCGTGGCGTCAACATTGCACAGACCTCGTCCGGAAGCGCCTCGGGCGGATCTGATTGGGGTCGGGGTCGGATATTGGATCACATATAAACACTGTTATAACGAGGTAGGACGACCGAAGGCGGTGGGAGGCCCCTTCTCCGAAGGGGGTGCTTGCGGAGGGCGCGCGTAGCGCCCCGGAGCAATCACGGGGTCCGCGCCGTAGGTCGCCCTAACGGAGTAGAACATTGCATGCCGACGGCCAGATCCTAGAATTGTTTTTGCGAGCGAAGCGAGCTGTCCTCTCCGACCCATTTTTCGACCCTGACCCCTATCAGACCCGAATAATAGGTTACCCCTCGTCCGGCTACTCAACTCGCTGGAGATCTTGCTGCTGGGCGTGTGCTCCAGCAACTCGAGCCCGTCGCGGCTGCGTCTCCCATCCTCTCGTCCATAGATCCGTATCCTACAGTACCGCTAAACGATGTAAAAGTTGAACCATGAGAAGAATAGTACTCGTCCATAACGTTTGTGTGCAAACGTTATGGACGAGTACTATTCTTCGAGGGAGACATACAGAACGCTAGTAGCTACTTCCGGACCTTTCAGACACTGGAGATCGGCGCCTGGTTCTCCAGCGCGATCGGGTTCACGGCCGCGAGCACGTCGCGCACGATCTGGAGCGGCGCGACGTGGCCCTGGTTGTCGGCGAGCTCGCGACGGCTCTTGCTCGCCTCGTGCGTCGGCAGGTCGGCCACGAGCGAGAAGTGGCTCTTGAAGACGCTGTACATCGGGATGGCCGGGTTCATGCCGATGACGCCCAGGTGGTCGACGCCCAGCGTCTTGAACGTGACCCACGTGCCGCGCTTGGAGACGCCGGCGAAGTTGACAACGGGGCCGATGCCGTCGTTGATCTGCGACGGCACGTTCACGAGGCCGTCGTTCGGCAGCCACGAGTCCGGGAGACCCATGAGCGAGGTCACGCGGCTGCCGAGCAAGGTCACGAGCGGGAACACGGTGGGCAGCGCGAAGCGCGGGTCCGGCAGCGCGATGCGGTTGAGGAACGGGTCGCGCCAGTCGTACGAGGCTTCGGTCACGTACGAGTAGTAGTACACGTTGGGCAGCGTGCCGACCCAGCTGTTCTGCTCCTTGGCGCCGGCCAGCGAGAGCGAGTAGCCGGCGTTGTCGTGGTAGCCGAGCGCGAAGAGCTTGCTCTGGACGATGCGGTTGACGTACTGCTCGATCGACTCGCCGCTCTTCTTGTTGGCGATGCCCCACTGGTCCATGACGGGATCGAAGAGCGCCTTGCCGAAGTCGCCAAAGGCACCGATGACACTGAACAAGGCGGCGGCCGTGGACTCGACCAGATCGTGCTGCGTGATGATGATGTCGCAGAGCGTCGAGCCCTGGTTCGGCGACGAGATGGTCGTGATCGAGTGCACCCAATCCTTGCCGCCAGCGAAGAGGTCGTTCGTGGCTGGGTCCTCGGGCGTCGGCGAACGGGCCACGCCCTTGTTGAGCATCGCCGCGAGCATGCGGATCGTCGTGCCGCCCATGCTGTGGCCCATCAAGTGGACCTTCTGCAGCTGGCCGTTCACGACCGAGCCCCACTGAGGGAAGAGGCCCGTGTAATTAC
The DNA here is from genome assembly GCA_023335855.1 of Pythium scleroteichum. NCBI lineage: Eukaryota > Oomycota > Peronosporomycetes > Pythiales > Pythiaceae > Pythium > Pythium scleroteichum. Next base: position 8,416 of record JAADVR010000806.1, read on the forward strand.
GACCGAAGCGAGCGTGGCCGCTGATCTTCGAGTGGTTGATTCCGTAGTCGACCTGGCCGCCCTTGATCTGGTAGTAGGCATCAATTGCTCGGTCCCAGTCGCTTGAGAGCTTGCCGACGCCGACGGTGTACACAGTGTGGCCTTCGGCGCGAAGCTTCTCGACGAAGTTGCCCTGGAGCGAGCCCCAGTACGGCAGGCCGAGGAACTCGCCCGTGTTCCAGCCCATCATGCCGTGAACGAGCACGATCGGGTACTTGTTGGCGGCCTCGGCGACGTGGGCGACGAAGGCCAGCGCCAGGACGGCGACCGAGAGCAGCTTGGCCATGGCTTGGAGAGACGCTGGGACGGCTTGACAGGCAGGCGGCGAAAGCAAAAATGACGAAGTCAACCGATGCCGCAGCGCGAAGCTCGCCAGTGACGCCGAGGCGATTGGCACAGTTCACTTCGCTGTCGCTTTCATGGATCCAGGTCTCCTCATCCTCTGCGTCCAGCGAATAGTCTCGATCAACCGGCGGACAGTCGCTTCCATCCGCCGAGCCTAACCGAGCTGGCAGATCACGCCGACGCCGGAGGACTCAACCGGCGTCGATAGTACAGTGTCCTTCAAGAGCCAGAGGGTCCCGGTGGAGATTCCAGGCATCCCGACTGCGACCGCGAGCCATCCTGATCTTGCAGATGAGGTCTCATCTCCGTTCACGCGAAGAGAAGGGTCAGTGGGGTCCCACTCTCGCAATTTTCACGCCATCATCCCACGCCTTCCACCTTTGCTCCATTCCACCCACTGCTGAAAGCGGAGACCCGCGGGAAGAGTGACCACGCGCGAGACGGCACGTCGCGACCTGTTTCCCGATAAGCCATCATGATATCTCGTGGCACCGTCGACTGCACCATGTCTGTCACCGCGCGACCTCTGATTGACATCGACACCGGCGGGTCCATTTCGCTGCGAGTACTGTTCCGCGAGGCTTCGAAAGTCGAAGATTCTGAAGCTCGTGAGGAGCTGGCGGATCTTGCCGAGTCGACAGCCAGCGGAAGAATCCGTTGCGGCGGATCTCGTGGAACGGCGGCAGTCAGGTCAGCCAGCGAGGAGCTTCAACGTCGGCGGCGATTGGTCGAAAACGCGAGCCGCGTTGAAGTGGACTGGGCGAACGCAGCTGCGGCTTCTGCTCGTGGAACGCCACGAAAGAATTTCGCGCAGTCGGTCTCGAGATGCAAGCCCCGCGATCGACGTCACGGCGTCACGCGTCGTGGCAGGTGAAGGTCTCGTTTCGACCTGCTATTTCGACGCCTCGAAGGGGAGCTATTTCGGGCTCTGCGAGGCAGGCTTGGTCATGGAGACACAGCAACAGTAGAGCGAGCCGACATGGCGTCGCTGGGGGAGCTTCGCGACGCGCTCACGGCGCTTGGACTGTCGACATCGACTGGGGTGGCGCGAGGAGACGAGCGGCGTGCGATTCTCCAGCAGCGACTCCGCGAGGCACAGCAGAAGCTCGGCTTGATATCTCCCGAGGTGACGCTGAGAACCGAGAAGAACGCAGCGCCAGACTCTCAGATGGCGACGGGAAGCGTTCGAGCGTATGGAAGCATGTCGCTCAGTGAACTACGAGCGGAGATGGAGGCTCGACAGCTCCCGACGCACACGCCAGGGCTGAAAGGCGAGGCACGACGCCACGCGCTGATCCAGCGACTTCAAAACAGCGTCGGAGGAACAAACGAGAGCTCGCACGAGCCACAGCACTCGTCCGACAAGAGTTGTGAAGACATGGATGACACCAAGTCGTCTCGAAGCTCCACGTCCTCGTACTCTGCTGCGGGGGAGGTTGTCTTCTTTGACGAGACTCCAGCGGTTAAGGCGGTCCCAGTTCTGGTACTTCCAACGAGTTCGAAGAAAGTGGGCACAAAGCGAGCAAGAGGCGAGCAGGAAGGCCAGGGCCCTGCGCTGTCGGATCAAGTGCGGAAAGAACTCGAAAGGGAACTTCTAGAGCTTCGAAATCAGCTCCACGACGAACGAGCGCGACGATCTCAGCAGACGAGCAGGCGACTGCAAGCCGCGGGGTTCGAGCTAACGCTGGACGATCTGTCTTCCAAGATGATGCGCCTGGAGAACGAACGGCAGCGGCTCTTGCGAGTTGCGTTCGGTCATGAGCTCGTGGTCACTACCATTTTGAGAGACCAACGTATGGAGCTTGTGCAAGAAGACGCCATCCGATTGATTGAGCAGCACCAGCACTTGCTTCGGAGCCAGATCAAGAACTTCAAGCAGGCAATGAAGCTCACGGCCGGAGACGACCCGTACCAAGATGAAATCAAGTTGGAACGTGACCTGGAAGCCTCAATTCGGCGCATTGAGATGCAGTTCCAGCTGTATAACGCGCCCAGTCGAGTGAACATGGACGGCGACTCGTCCTGGCGGTCGTCGGTATCATCTACTTTGACGTCGCCAACCTTTTTTCAGGACGAGACCCCAGTGCTCACTCGCTGTCGCTCAGTGCCCCAGCGCTTGTTCCACGAGACATGGCGAACTCGAAGTATCCGACAAGGAAAAATTGGCCCATGAGCTGCGTGCTGCGCGATCCTTTCACATCCGCCGCGATCGCATCTGTGTGGACAAAGCATCACTCACGGCGAGGCCAGAGGAGAGGGTCTCGAAAGCGCAGCATAGTATTCTCGCGTTTTCTCGATATCCACCGACTGCTGCTGACAAACTTGGCGTCAAGGCGTTGTTCTTGGAGCAGAGCCAACGCAATATCGTTGAGATCCAGCGTGTCTACAAGCAGGCACTGGCGTTGGAGCCGACGCACGCAGTGGTCTTAGGCAATTACGCTCGCCTTCTCTATGAGAAGTGTGGGAAGCATGACGAAGCTGAGCATACATTCGAGCAGGCAATCCAGGCCGACCCCCTCAGCGCTGGAAACCTCGTTTCGTTCGCATTCTTCTTACATCACACACGCCATGCTTTCGACCGAGCTGAGCAGTTGTACCTTCAGGCACTCAAGATTGCTCCCATGGACCCAGTCACAATGGGGAATTACGCGAGTCTCTTGAGAAACGCAGCCAAAGGCCGTGTCTCACAGCTCCTTCAAGCGAAAGAACTCTTGCTGCAAGCAATCAGGCTCGATGAAACCGTACTCACCAATCGCCTTCGCCTCTGTGCAGTGCTGGAAGATTTGGGCGATATAAAACAGGCTCTCAATCTCTTCGAAGACCTCGTGAACTCGGTTAAGCCCGAAGTTCAGAATTTTCTCGACCAAGAGAAGAATCAAGCGGGGTCTACGCCTAGAACAGCGACGACGCTAGCAGCGTACGCCCACGTGTACGGCAATTTTGGCAACTTCCTCATGCGGCAAGGAATCTTGCATCGAGCGAAGCGAATGTACGAGATCGCAATCCGACTGCGACTCGCGGACCCACTGTTACAACGCAACTAGTGAGTTTTACTTCCACGAGACCATTCGCTTGTCCCTAATGCTCGTGTCTGTGGTTCAGCTCGCTCTTCTTGCGCGGCTGGAGGGCGCTACACAAGCCAAGTTCCCACAAAAAGGACTGAATCAATACCATTGCGAGTCCCAGGCAGTTTCTGGTGAGGGTGTTGTGTGGATCTTTCCTATGGGACGTGGAAATCGTCTCGCTTAGAAATTCGCGCTCGTTGGTAGACCGATTCACCAGGAAACCGAGCAAAACCCAGAACCATTGTGCAATTGGCGCTCACATCGCAAACTCACAGCCTCCCCATTCGCCACTTCGCCATGAAGCTCGCTGTCGTCTTCGCTGCCGTCGCCGCTGTCGCTGGAACCTCCAATGCTCAGTCGGTTAACATTCTCGGAGCGCAGACAACGCAGCAGCCTGCTGCTGTCGACGTCCGCGTCGCATCCCGAGATGTCTTGGACCAGGCGACCGCGCTGCTCAACAAGAACACAGTCTCGAGCGACAACAACGTCTTCATCTCGCGCAGCAACGTTGTCTTCCAGCAGAACGACCGCCTCGCCATGCGCGAGCGCGTCATGGAGGCGCTCAAGACCGGCGTTGAGAACCACATGACCGCGGCCACGCTCAATGCGAGCATCCTCCGCGCCGTCTCGGCCCCCACGACCGACGCCGCGCTGATGACAAAGGCCTCGGCGGTCGTCGCCTCTGCGGGCGAAAACCCGTCGTCGCTCGTCCAGCGCATCAGTGATTTTGTGGACGCAGTCGGCATGCGTGAGATCGACCAGGAGCAGTCGATCCAGTCGCAGGCGCCGCGCGGTGTGATCGTGCTCGTGGGCACGAAGGACATTTTGCGCCAGCCGACTGCGATCGTCAACAAGAACATCGCGGCCAGCGACAACCAGATCTCGGTCGCGCGCAGCAACGTCGCGCCGCAGCAGAACGACCAAGTGGCGCTCACTGGCGGTGCCAAGGTCGCCGATGTCGTGTCTCCGGCGGCGTCGATCAACCTCGGGCAGGTCACGACGGAGGCGGCCGAGCCGGAGTATCGCGTTGCAATCGTGTACCCGAAGGACCAGGAAGCCGACGGCGCCATGGACGACAAGGAACAGTGGGGCATGTGGGGCCCGCGCTGGGGCCTGGGCTGGCGCTACCCGGTGGGGTACTGGAACACCTTCGGCCGAGGCTTCTATGGCGGCGGCTGCGGCCTGGGCTTTGCGCGTGGGCCTTTCTTCTACTGTTAAGGCGCATTTTCCATCTGCTAGGAGTCGCAGGGCGAGTCGCGTTTGAAAGCTATGGATGTGATTCACAGTCAGTTCCTTAATTTCCAGCCCGCGTTCTCCTAATAATGCATACGCCGATACAATCACTTGCTGAAGAGGTCGAAGATTCTGAGGCTTTCCACCTCCATTAAATGATGCTGTGATTCTTGCACCCACACTGTTGGCTTCACCATGATTTGAGATACGAGACAGATACCGGTACACTGGTGCAGTAGTCCCGACCTTCGCACAAACCTTCGTTTGATCTGAATACAAGGGACATAACTTTTCATTGTGTTGAATATATTTGTTTCAAGCCATTTGATTTCACAGACCAGCATTTATGGGAGGGATCATGTGAAGGGTTTGTGCTCGTAGGAGGTCCTCGGACCTCCTCTGGCAGTTTCGTATCTCTCAAGTACTTGATTCTTGCATCTCTCTCGTATGTAGGGACTGGAATTCCACCGATCCAACACTCAGGTGGCATGGTGAGGCCAGACTCGTCCGACGCATCGACGCTGTCATCGCTAGGGTTTTTGTGATCGACCCGGAGGGAAGGCGTTGAGTTGGAAGTGTGATCTGCCTGACCAAAATCCTCCCAGCGATGGAAAGTTCCAAACCCCCGTCCTTCACTCTGAGCACATCATGATCCAAATTCCACGTCTCACTTTCCAACTCGCCTTGAGGCTCTCGGAACCTTCTTCGTGCACCATGCTCCTGCGAGCTCTCACCGCTGCTATCGCAGCTCTTGTTTGCCAAGTTCGAGGAGACGGCGTGTTGCGAACGACAACACCAACTCAAGCTAAATTACAAACAACGCAAAGGTTGCTCCGAATAACACGAATCCCCACGTTGGAGACCGCCGACTTCATGTACACTCCCCATCCACCGCTTACTACAGAGCAGAAACCGTGACAAAACCTCGGCGAACGAACGGCCAATCTGAAATGATTGATTCTCCTCACCACGCGCACCAGTAGTTCTGAGTGTCAATTCAATCAATTTCCAAACTAATCCAGTTTGTGCTCTACGTGAAGGCAACGCACATGGTACCGAGGTGCAACAGTTAAAAGATCGGAAACAAATTAGAATTTGTTTTTGCCCATAAGCTATGCAGTGTCATCTGGCATCCCTCTCATAAGGATGGCGCCATTTTCAATGGGCTGGCGCGCCAAACTTAACAAGCCACCATGCTCCACTTTCCATATTCTCGGTTAGCACAATGCCGCCGAAGCGGGAGGTCTACGCACGCGAAGAGCCACAGACTGTCGTCGCGCGAATATTTAATTAAGCTCCAAATGAAGAGATGGTCAAGCCGCATACTGGGAGATCCACTATTATTCAATGGTGCAGTTCTTCGCCACGCAGCCAACACACGGTGTAAAAGCACAGGTTTCGCGACCCAACACCAATGCACACGTTGGTGTTATTTGACCTGCCTGCAGTACAGTATTGGTGCCCGCAATCAGCAAACCAGCATGGTCCACTTCGTCAAGCTCACCAGTCCGATTTCTGAACGGCTTCGACAAATTCTGGATAGAGGTCGACTACTGTAATCCGACACACATCAGAGCTCAATGGGACCACTCCAATTGGCTGAAAGAAGCCATCCACTGACATCATCGGTATTTACAGGTATCCAAATAGAGGAGGCTCTACTGCTCCACATGAGTTGCTTGAAACAGAACAAAAGCACGACGGTATCCGTTATAACAGGTCTCGAGGTAATCTGCTGACGTCGATGGTCTCTGCACCAAGCTCGACAAAGAATCCCGAGAAGCTACACTTATGACAGGCGGCCACAATCGAATTCGCTCGCCATGACCGAGAGCTTCGTGGAGATCCAGACGCCGACGCTCGCGGCCGCCGCGAGGCTCACGCTCCAGTGGTCCGGACTCACACTGCGCGCGTCCGTCAAGAACCCAACCACCAAGGAGGTCGACGAGAAGATCATCCTCAATGACGTCAACGGATACGCCAAGCCCGGCGAGCTGCTCGTGATCATGGGGCCGTCCGGCGCCGGCAAGTTTTCGCTGCTCGACTGCATCTCCGGACGCAACAACAAGGCCGAAGGATCCATCACCGTCAACGGCATGCCTTGGAACAAGAGCCTCAAGCGACTCGCCTCCTACGTCATGCAGGACGACCTCTTCTACGAGACCATCACCGTGCGCGAGCATCTCATGTTCCAGGCCAAGCTCCGCATGGGCAAGACTCA
>JAADVR010000807.1:0-15315 GCA_023335855.1 Pythium scleroteichum
CACTCGCGTTCATAGCGAGATTGGCGAGCGAGTCGGCCATTTCGTTGTAGGCCGGTCGATGATGATGCCAGTGTTGGACGTCAAGCCGGTCCGCCAGCCTGCGCGTCTGCGAATAGAGCGCCTGTAGGGCCCGATTCTTGGGGGCACGGTACTGGCGGAGCTGACCGAGGATGAGTGCACTGTCGCCAACGACCTCGAGCGACTTGAGCTGAAGTGCAGCCGCTCGTTGGAGATCGGTCAGCAGACCACGATACTCCGCTTGGTTGGTGGTGGTGTGTTTGGATGCGTGGCTCATGGCCGCGCTCCACAATATCGTCGCTGATCCGGTTGCTGGGGTAATCTGGAGGAGACCTGGTCCTGGGTTGCCCCGAGAGCCCCCGTCAAAGAAGAGCAAATGGCGCACGTGTCGTGGATCGTGCGGGGCTGGAGCCGGAAGGTCGAGCGAGTGCCGAAATACACCCCAGACTTCACGGACGTAAACCGCCGCACATTTTGGTGATGCAGCGTTGGCCGCGAGCCGGGTAGCCAGGGTCTCGATGACTCGGTGACAGTGTGCGTCGTGAAGAACGAGCGCTTGTTGTCGCGCCTAGGGGCGGTCGTCTGGAGTTCGCACGGTTCTCCACGCGAGGATGTGGACCACGGTTTCGAGCACGATCTGCTGCCACATCGCTTGCAGCAACGGGGACGGATCCGCAGCAGGGTCGTCGGACTTGGGTTGACCCTGGTGAAGCGAAGTGAGTTCCCACGCTTTGGGCGGCGTGCGCGGTAGTTTGAGCCCAAAAATGGCACTGCGGTATTGATCCGTGGTCGCCGTCATGCGTTCCCGCCACAGCCCGAGGCGTTGCCACCAGCAGCAGACTTGGTCCCAGAGGGATTGAGCTGCTGGGCAAGTCCAGACGGCGTGGAATGTCGAGCCGCCGTCCGGACCAGCGTCTGGACAGTGCGGACAGCCGCGCCGTTGGCGGACCCAGCCCCAGCCGGAGACGCGCTGCCCTTTGACTTTGTGATAGGCGAGCCTTGCCGGCTGGAGCTGTGTTCCAGTCGGTGGACGTCGATCCAGTCCACCCCTTCGAGCGCCGCGGCAATGTCCGGAGAATCCGCGTGCGCCTTGACACTACGAGCGTCGAGTTTCTTCTCCGCCCGTGAGCGTCGAGGCTCCGATATCAGCAGCTTGAGTCGGGCTCTGGAGAGACGCGTCGCTGAGCCCCAGAGTGGCAGCACCGTGGAGAGCACCGGGCGGGGTGCAAATTGGAGGCGCTGCCGCTTGCTTGATCGCCGAGCAATTCGTTCCGCATGCCGCAGAGTGGTGACCGTGCCGAGATCTTCGGTGCCCGCCGCCAGAGAATCTCGGAGGAGGTGGAGGTGGGCACCCCGTCTCTCCAGGCACCATAACTCGGTCGTATCGGTGCGTTCCCGTATGGGTTCTGGGGAAGGAGGAGCTCAGGGTAGCAGCACACCAAGGTGTCGCAGAGAATTCTGAACTCCCGAGCCGCTGGATACGGGAAGACCTCCCATCGGAGTCGAAACCGCAGAGTCCTGTGGTTGACCCACTGCAGCTCCAGCAAGTCCTTGACCTTGACCGCGCTTGCCGCGAGACCTTTGAGGTCGGACTGGCGTAACGGCCGCCCGGACTCGTGGAGCAACAGGTCGCAGCTGAGGAGAGGCGAGTGGAGGAGACTGGCCACATTGAGGCGGCCCGCTCTGTCGCGCTGTAATCGCCGCACAGCCTTGAGCTGGGTGTAGATCGGCGAGAAATCCCGCTGGTACCATCCATTTGTCCACGTCGCGTGAGTCAGCGAAGCTCTGCCGGCCCCAGCGAGCAGCGGAAGAATGGCCTGCTTCTCGTCGTCGGTGTAAGGCGCGCAGACCGCAGCTCGAAGCACCGATGACCCCATCGCCGCTAGCGTCGCGGCAAGTCGTGGAGAGGGCGCTGGACCACGCGCCGGCGCAATGGGGCGCGCGTCCGCGCCTCTAGGGGCAGTGGATCTGGTTAAGACCGCTCCCACTGCGGCAGCGACGCCGTCAGTCGCACTGGTCCATCTCTGAAGCGTCGTGGACGCCATCAGGAGTAGTTCATCGCGTAGACAAGGAATCAGGAAGCCGCCGTCCTTCCGTGAAGCCCTCGCGACATCTTTGCTGACCCAAGCTCTGCCGTGCTTGGAGCCCTCAGCCAACAGCCCGTGCCACGCGTACGTGTCAAGGAAGCGTTGGAGCCGCTCGAGCTGCCGGGCCGTGGGCCAGGAGTGCCTAGCGACGAAGAGCACCTTGGGGAGGATGATCGCATGACAAATGAGCACCCGTTGCAGGAGGTAGGTTGTTTTGACCTCTGCTAGATGAAGCCGCGCCCGTAGCTGCTGTATGGTGATGTCCCAGACAGCTTCCTGCGCCGGGCAAGTTGCAATTTGCCCCCCCCCCGAGGTATCGAGTGAGCTTCCGCGCAGGGGCGACCGGAAAGACGGAGACCCGCTGCGCCTCCTCAAGTCCTGCTTCGACGAGACAGAGGCTGACACTCTTGTCGACCTTGACCTTGAGGCCTGAGACAGCAGCGAAGTGATCGAGAAGATGCCTGAGCGCCTCCGTCTCCTCCGGCGTGCGCGAGCAAACAGTTGTGTCATCCGCGAAGCCCACCGTGCGCACGAAGGTGGAATCACCGACGTCGAGCCCTGTGAGCGTCAAGGCGCCTTCGACCAGCTCGTAGAGCGTGTCGACCGCGAGAACGAAGAGCGTTGGCGCAAACGGGCACCCTTGGCGAATCCCTGTAGTGACTTCCATCGCCGCCGATACCTGTCCTTCCGCGATGTACACCGCTGTGGTTCCGAGATGCATCGAGTGGACCGCTTGAATGAGCTTCGCCGAAAAGCCGTGTCGCTGGAGGGCCAGCTGAAGAAACTGTTGATCAAGCGAGCCGTAGGCTTTGGCAAAGTCAAGGAAGACCCCGATCGCGGTCTCTGGAATAGCGCCAGCCTTCGCGCGTTGCTGGAGTGCGTCCCAGACGTCGATCTCGTCGTGCACTTGTCTGCCATGTACGAACCCGTACTGGGTGTTTGCCACCAGCCTGGGCACATGCATGCGAACTCTGTTGAGCAATACTCTCGCGTAGATCTTGTAGTCTGTGTTGAGTAGTGCAATCGGCCGGAAGTCGAGGCCCGTCTGCGGGTTGGACTTCTTGGGTATGCAGTACACCGAGGCAGCTTTGAAACTCTCTGGGAGAGTTCCGGCCGCGTACCACGCTGTGAAAAGCGGCGCGAAGATCTCCGCGAGTAGCTCCTCATGGTCTCGATACCAGTCGTTCGGCAGGCCGTCGGGACCGCTAGCCTTGCCGCGTGGGCAAGCCCGTATGGCCGCGGCTACTTCCTGTGGCGTGAAAGCCTCGTCCAGTCCGAGAAGCTCAGGATCGGGAGGTTTCCGTGGCAGCGCCTCGAAGAACGCCCGCTGCAGGAATGGGTCGCATGGCTCACACTGCACAATCGGTCGCCATGCTTCGGCAATGTGGTCTGCAGGCGCGACGCGATTGTCGTGGAGAGCCGGCATCCGCACCGGTTGTCGGCGACCAAGCTTGGTCGAGATCCGCTGGAACAATGCCTTGGCTGACTCGTCGCTTCGTCCCGCGTGCGCGGCCTGTCGTCGGAGTCCTTGGCGCTGTGTGCCGGCAGCCTGCAGCGCGATGAGTTTGTTACGAATGGATTTGAAACGTTTCGCAGGGTCGAGTGCCAGTGCAGCAAACTGTCGCGTGATTTCCTCCATCGTCGCGTCCTTGGGAAGCGTGGCGACCGCTCGCGCCAGCTTCGGATCGCAAAGCGCGCGTGAGAGCCGTTTGACGTGATCGCGATGCCTGCGAGTAACCGCCGCCAGCCTCTCCCGCCGGATGCCGAGACTGTCGCGTCGAACATCCATCTTTAAGCCGTCCCACCCCCACGCGGATGCCTCCGCTGAGAGCTTCGTCAGGCTCAGGCCTCTTTCCATGAGAAGGGAGCGCCCGTGCGTCTGAATCTCCTCGGCCACACAGGGAGGAAGCGGATACCGGAGACCCTGTGGCCGGCCGCCGGAACTGGGCACAGGCATGTGCTTCGGCCCGAGGGAGAGCGTGACCGAATCGTGATCAGTGCGCTGTCGGGGCGCGTCGACCTTGACCCGTTGAATGCGAGAGTATTGCTCCGCGGATACATACCACCGGTCGAGCCGCGCAGTAGCTATCGCGCCGTCGCGGATCGCGTACATGTACGTGTGGTATTCCGCGTGGAAGTCGCTGATAGTCGCTGATAGTCGCCTGCGTGGTCGCGCTCAGCATGTCCTCTGTGACCGAGCCCACCACATTCCGCTTGCGGATCAATTCGGCCAGTCCAGGCGAGTAGTGCGAGCTTTGGGAGGTGCGGCCGCGGTCGAGCTCGCCGTCTAAGGAGCAGTTGAAGTCACCGCCAAGTAGGACGAGCCCCGGGGGGGCGTTGAACGCTGCGAGCTTCTGGAATAGATCTTCCCTGGCTCGCCGCTCCGTAGGTCCGTAGACATTGACGATCGTGACTACCTCTGCGTCGAGCAGCCCGGTGATCGCGACAAAGTGAGCCGACCACTCCTGTTCCTGCCATGGGGAGAGCTGCCGTAGCGCGCAGGTGGGCGTCACTAAGATGGCGACGCCCCCGGCTGCAGCAGGCGTGGGTGGCCAGAAGGAAATGTCTTCTTGGAACTTGGTTGGGTCGTAACCCCACGAGCGCGCCCATAGATCCTTGAACACCGTTGCCCATTTCACCGTCGCTCGTGTTTCTTGAAGAAGGACGACGTCTAGCTGTGCCCCAGCGTGACGTCGCCGAAGTGCATCAAACTAGGCGTCTGCGTGCTTCCCAGTTTTGGCAAGCCCCTGTACGTTCTGGGTGGTGAGCTGGACCTGAGGTCGAGGGTGCTGCGCGTGAGCTCGGCGTTCGCGCTCACGACGCTGTCTCCTTGAATCAAGTCGTGCATGCTGTGACTCCAACTCCGTACCCGGTGTTGAGATCATAGCGGTGTCTGGTGCGTGAGAGAGCGTCGACGCTCTACTCACAGTTGCCTCCGGTGCAGATGACACAGTCTGCAGGGAGGACGCGCGATGTGGACTCATATCTGGTCCACGTGCGTCCGCTCAAGAGTGGACGCCCGTGACAGAATGAGAGAGTCGACGGATTGCACGAGGTGTGCAATGGGTGTCCAGTCGTGCAAGGTCAGCGCATGAAGTGCTTCGATCACTTCGGCCGGTTGGTGGCGTAGCCACGTGATGGTGCTGAGGTCCTCGAAGGAGTCAGAGCTGAGAACGAAGACGATCGCCGCGAGGCGAGCCCATGCGCGCTCCGCGGCGTCTGCGCTGTCTGCACGCGCGAAAGTCGGCGTCGCGCGCAACCCTGCTAAGTCGAGTAGCTCGCGTCCGAGCCGAAGCAGAAGTTCCGTCGGGAGGAGGCTCATGGCCACTTCCGGATAAGGAAGGGCGCGCAGGAGGTCCACGAGGGAATGAATCGACCTGCTCCAATATCCGCAGCCCGCCTCGACCGTGTCCACCTCGGATCGGACGTCTGTTCCATCCTGTCGTGAGTCCCAGTCCCTGTACGCCACAAGGTTGAGAGCTTCGGCTTGAGCCCATAGGCTGGCGAGACCGCTCCGTCTTCGGCCGCGCGGGTTCAGTTGGCGACAGAGTTGATAGAGTAGATGCGGCTCGACTGTGTCTGGCGACCGCGAAAGGTCATCCTCAGGTGACAGTGAACGCGACGGCTCGTATTCAGACGTGGAGTCAGAGCTCAGCACGACCAATGCGTCGGCATGCTTGGGGATGCCGGTAGTCGTCGCCGGCGGCGCATACCAGCCGAGGGAGGCTAAGGCATCGCCTAGCCTGCTGCGCATGTCGGTTCCCGCCGCGTCATTGGCTGTCCAGGCGCCGTAGAGATTCTCGGCCAGTCGAATCGAATCAAAGTGGCCAGCACCTGAGGGCAGCGTCACATGCAGAAGAATCGTCGGGATAACGCGGTATCGGAGGAGAGTACGCAAGATGGCGTACGCCTCGGCCGGATCCGGCAAAAACTCGACGATACGTTCCGGCCCGTGCGAATGTGGTCGGTCCAACCTGATGATTCTGACTGACGCGGTCTTATCGGCCGCTTCCGTGATGATGAAGATCGGTTCACGAACGAACCAGACCAGCGCATAAAGCTCCTCATCTCCACCCCATTGATTGGACTTCAGCTTGCGGATGCTGGCAGCCCGGATCCCTTCGATGAATACTTTGATAGCATTGACCGCTGCCGCCGTATCCTTCGGTGGCCCAAGCCCGTAGTAGCGTCGATTCAAATCGGAAACCAAGATCGTGCCGTCGGCTACCATGGAGTCCAGGTATTCCAGGTAGAAGTCACACATATTGCGCTTGAAGAAGTTGCCTTCAGCGCAATGACTTGGGCACACTGTCATGCGCGTGCCACCCATTCTTCGGGTACGGCAGCCGTGAACCGCAAAGTACAGGCACCCGCCGTTGCCCGGAATTTGGATGCGATGTGTGCTGAGCACAGTGAGCCAAGCCGGCACTGCATGAGGAGCCCGTAGCTCCTCATGCAGTGTGTCAAGCTCCGGCGTCGGGTACACTGCTACCCAGTGGTCTGAGGGAGGAGACCGACGTGGACCAGCCTCGAGCTCGACCTGCTGGCGCGCCTCTGCACTGGACTGTGGAGCGTAGAATGCTAACAACTGGAGCTGCCGAACTTGGCGCTTCTCCTGTTGCGGCCGCCGCGTCGTCTACGTCGCCCTCGTTGTCCGCATCGCCTGCGTTGCCATCGGTGACTGCGTCGTCGTCCCCGCCGGTAGTGTGCTGCCATTTGATAATGTGCCGAGCACCTTCACTGCCCGTCGGTGACGGCGGATCTGCCCTCTTGCCAGGACGCGGGGGCGGGGCCGCGGCTGGGAGGAGTTCGAAGCTCGGGGGCATCGCAGGGTCGCCGTTCGTCTCCGCGTGGCCCGGCTTCGATTGCTCCGGCACAGGCGAGGCGGAGCCCATAGGGATGTCCATCTCGTTCTCATTCTCCGCGTTGGTGGCCGCGTCGACGTCGCCGTGTGCCAGAGGCGGCTGCGGCCTGCGCCTGACCAGGTTCGTCGTTCTGTGGAGCTCGGGCCGTGGCGTCGGATTCAGTCGAGGCCTGCCCTGCTCTGCTGAAGTGTTGTAGAGCTTGGATTTGCTTGGTGACGAGGTTGTAAGCAATCCGAGCCTTCTCCCGTTGACGTCGAGCGAGATCTTGCTCTGCGTGCTTTTTGGCTTCGCGTTGTGCTCGAGCCTCAGTCGCCGCGGCTTTGGCTGCAGCTTCCGCCGCCTCCTTCGCCTTGCGTTCCACTTTGGCGAGCCGGTCAGCCTCCTCCGCGCGAAGTCGATCTTCGACTGCCGGGGCAGCGACCCGGCGCAGATTTTGGAGCTGCTGAACATATTTCTTGGCCGAGGAGACGTCCTGCAGCTTCGGGAGACCGGAGCCGGTGTTCACAGTGAGAACCTTACTGTGGCGGGCGATGGAGTCGGCCGCGTGAACGTTCTTGCAGTCCTTGGTGTTGTGCGGCACACTCAGGCACTCGGAGCAAGGGACTCGTCCCGACGCACGGGGATGATGCACGTCAATGAACAGATCCTTCTCATTGAAGTGGACTAAGAGTCGTCTGGTCAGTTCGAGTGCCACAGGGCACGTGATCATGTCAAACGTGATCTTCCAGCGGGGGCCGTATAACTCGGCCAGCCCTGTGGACTGGATCAGTGCAACGTCAAGCACTGGCGTTTGCGCCGCTTGCTGCATGATGGTGCGAATGTCCGCCGGCCGTATCGTATGATGGCCTCGCAATTAAACGCGGTAGAGGATCTCGCGAGCCCCTTCGTCGTATCCGACGCCGGTGATGTCCGAGGTCAAGAAGTCAGTGGCTTGGAGGACCACTCTGTCACGATTGAACTTCAGGATTTGGCCAGTCCAGAAGTCCCGGACCTCGCGCTGGACAAAGCGAAAAACCGCGATTTGCGATTTCGGGTCACACAGGATAGTGTGCACATCTTGGAAGAGCTTCTGCACGAGCTCTCTCGCTTGCTGGTCATCCCCGCACGACACTAGAAGCGTGTAGAGGAGATGATACTTCGCATTCTTCTCGGAGAACGTGACCCCTGGAGGGAGGATCAAGTATAGCCTCCATCCGAGATGATCACGATGAAACTCGAGTAAAATGTCGCGCTCAGCCCCGGTGTGGGTCTCCATGATGAATTTCGGGAGCTCTGGGACGTCAATGTGACGGGCGAGGATCCGACAGAGAGCTTTCACCTCTTGCATTGCTCGCTGTTCACCGTCGCGTCTCAGATTGGCAGTTTTCGCGATGCACTCTAAGTCCTCCAAAAGAGCCAGAGCAGGCGAAGTCGCCTGACGGCCAACAGCTGGAGTACCAGGTGGTTCTGGAGTACCCGCGAGGATCATTCGATGCCGCGCCGTTCCACTCTTGGACCCGACCGCGGAGGATCGTGGTGTCGTACTCGAGGGTGCAGCTGGCTGGGGCTTGGGTGAAGCGCGCGCGCTCTGCGAAGAGCCACCGCGAATGGCGGTGGCCTGGGCTTTGGGCTTGCGCTTGCTAGATGGCGACTTTGCCGTTGGAGGTGGCGTTGCCGTCATCGTCGTGTTGCTCGTCGCGACCTGTAGCGTGCTAGTGAAAGCCGCACTGGGCCGGGTAGGCTGGTTACGTTCCATCTCTGCGTCTCCATCATCGTCGAATGCCTTCGAAGACGGTGAAGAAGAGGGGTCATCGACTGCGTTGGTGACGGACACGTTCGTCGTCGTCGGGGGAGCAGCCTGGGGTTCCAGCTCCGCGCCCGTTGCAGAGGAGGGCGGTGGCGCGGAGGAGGTTCTTGGCGATGCTGCGGCGTCGGTACCGAGGGGCACTGACGTAGCGGTCGCGCCGTCGATCCCAGATCCGGTGGAGTCACCTGGACCGGGCGATGCGAAATCGGGATCAGGCGGAGGGCCTGGGTCCACGTCGGAGGATCCGGGAGGCCCCATCGCGGGTAGGAGCGTCGCGCACTCTTGAGATCAAGAACTTCCGGTGGGCTCACGGGCGATGACTTGGCTTGGCGCAGGTGTCGAGAAGGGGCACTTGCGTGTCAGCTGGCAATTTCGGAAGTTCTGGCAAGCTCAAGTGCAAGTTCACGTCGCCGCACACACCGAATGCGACGGAATTGATTACGAGCGAGTTTGTGCTCGAGTGTGAGGAGGTGAGGAGGTGAAGAAAGGCAGCGGACTGCTATGGCTGTGGACAATTGTCAGTATTGTTGGGGGCCTCCTCGTGCTGTGGGTCTTGCTCTGGATCTACGGCCAGGCCAGCGCGTCTAGGACCCTACGGAACCAGCGAGCAGCCTAGGGCAGGACAATGGAGGAGAGATTACGTGTGATCCGCGCTGCTCGTGAAGCCACCCAAGCACAGGAGAGAACAGAACACAACTTCCACGCAGCTTCACCTCATTAACGTTAATTAAGTCAGCGAACCAGCTTCCTACTCAGGCTCAGAAATACCTGCATGATGATTCGTTGCTCTTTGGATCGCACTATGAGCTACAGTAGCCTAGGCTGGCCTCTGCTCGCTTGGGTTCACTTCTTGAATTTTGAAGATCGGTTGACTGCTCGCTGTCGTAGAGAGCGGACGCTTGTGTGTTTGCAGTAGAGATATGCAAGCGGAGATCTGATATGCGCCCAGTTAGAAGCACATCCATGCACGACACAGCCACATCCTCAGTCCAGGTGGAACTTGTGAGTCGAGATACCGGTAAAAGCAAGCACCACCCATAAGTTGTGTGAGCTGTTGCAACAACCCGGTGAGTCACCGGGTTATGCTAGTACCACGACTACAGTTTCTGCAATTAGAGTTGGATGAATATCTACGGAAGCGACCCAATCCTCACTGTCACTGGGGAGGAGCCAAGCCCTGGTCGAGCCATCACTAAAGTTTGCATTAGATGCACTGCTTATATTGACACGTTGTCGATGGCTTGACGTCGAGACAGATCCATCCTGTGCGTTTGTTCAACTGTCTGGACCACTCTTTGCCACGAACCAGCCGTTGCCTCACGAATCGGGAACAGAACTAGCCTCTGACTTCTGACACTTTTCACCCAGGAACCCATCTAAGACGTCTGTAAAGCCAACTCGTACCAGCTGCTCGACTCCATTCGCGGAGGAACGCGAAGTGGGCGCCACGAGTGTCGATAGCCAAAGATGGCGACTCGTCCATCTCTCATTCTCAAACCCGCCAGCTTCAGCTCAAGCAAGTGAACCACTTCTCCAGCCCAAGGTCATGGGGCCTCGTCTACTCGACACCTCCCTAGCCGTTGGGCTGCTCGCGCTGTCCGTGTGCAACGCCGTCGCCATCCCTGAGTGTCCTCGTGGCCTCCAGGAACTGCTCACCAATCCCCAATGTAGCAGCGCTATCGCTGGTCTCTCCAAGTCGCCCTTATCTGTGACGGCCGACGCAAACGACGACGCATGCATCTCCATACTCCACGCGACGCTGTCGACGACAACATCTGTGCCGTGCACCTCAGGCCTCCACGTCAACGCGCAGCCGTCGCGACACCATGGAATTACATGCGCCGACTGGATATGATGTATGGCTACTACTCCGGCAAGCTCAAGTGCAAGTTCGTCTCCCCCAAGAATATGACTGCGACCGAACTGATCACGAGTGAGTTCACGCTCGAGTGCGAGGAGGCAGACGACGGACTGCTGTGGCTCTGGATCGTCCTCGGTCTTCTCTTCGGGGTGCCGCTCGCGATCTGGTTCTTCGCCTTGGTGCGCGACAAGATCCTCGACTACAGAGACGAGTGCCGCAAGTGAGAGAACGCAGCTCAGGCGGCGACTGATGCCGAGACTGAGGTACGCCCGACTGGGCGGCGCAAGGCTTAGAGCTTATGAACGTCCAGTGTAGAACGCAACACAACAGCGCAGCTAAATGGCAGTGTGATTTATGAATGCTGTACAGTGTTTCTCACACCCGACGACTTCATACACCTGAGACGACGGTGTTTTTGGAACGTTCCCCATTCACAGCATGCCACAAACTTCAAGGGACGTACTTGAAGTCTACCTCAGTGTAGTGATCTTGTGTTCGAGAACGTCTTTTTGCTTGGCGAACAGTAAATTCGAAGATATGGATGCAAAACCTTTGTGTGCCTGCTATGCCGGCACTCGCACAGCGTAGTTCGTGTTCCACTCCTGGTGTGTCGTTCACGAGTGTCGTTCACGAGTGGCCACAGATTGTTGTCCGCCGATTGATGAAGCTGTAGTTAGGCTGGCATAGACTGGCAAGTGCCCACTCCAGTAATAGTTGACGGTCATCACTCTATCACAGCTCGCTGAGTTCAGATGTACACCCATCGAATCTTCATAGTGTCCTTACGTCGAAATTGCGTGAAGCTTCCTTCTCACAGCGGTTCCTAGGAGGTTTGTTTGGTAGAAGCCCTCAATCGGAGGGGATCACCTTGACTCGCCCGTGTCTCATTTCCACATTCGCCAGCTCCAGCTCCAAATCCGTGAATCGCTTCGCAGCCGTGACCCAGCGTTTCATTAGAGTCGCCACAGCTGCGATGGTGCTCTCGCTATCGACGTCCAGCGCTGCTGCCTTCCCCGAGTGTCCTCGCGACCTCCTGGGACTTCTCACCGGCCCAGGCAGCAGCAACGCAATCGCCGGTCTCTCTCTCAGTCTCCTTGACCGTAACAGCTGACGCAACCGACGACGCGTGCGTTTCCATGCTCCACGCGAGGCTGTCTGCGAATCCATTTGTGCCATGCAACGTAGGCTTGGCTGATCACGCAAAGTCGCCTCCTGCGAATGGGAGAGCCATGCGCCGATTGGACAGCGTGAACTACTCCGGCAGGCTCAAGTGCAAGTTCACCTCGCCAACGCCAGCTAGCGTGACGGATCTAGTCGCGGATGAGTTTGTTCTTCAGTGCGAGGAGGTGAGCAAAGATGGAGGACTGCTATGGTTCTGAGTCGTCCTCGCTTGCTGCGCAGTCCCGCTCGTGGTCTGTGTCCTCGCCTTAAACCACACCTACATTGTGGCCTGCTTGGAGAAGCGACAGAGACGAAAGGAAGCAGCTTGTGCTGCAAATCTTCTCGAGAAAGAGAGCGAGCCGAGTGTGCAGTGCACCGCGGTGAAGTCGTGAAGGCTCGCTCGAACACGTTGTAGGCAATAGAGTGTGCTTTGTACGGTACAACGCACACTGTATCCAAACTACTGCTCTATTTGGAGAACCAGCGCATTCACCTTCACTGAATCAGAACGTGAGAGATCCACCATGCCTGCGTTTAACAACAGATGCTGAACCACGTTAATGTGGCCTCTCTCGACCGCAGCACGGACACGTTTTGTCAGCACAGCGCTGTCTTGGACCGCAAACGTCTCGATGATCCATTGGAGACACCGTAGCCGACCGTATCGTGCTGCTTGGGCCACTAATAGTGATGTTTTGCACCCGCCAAGCAATCCGTGTTGGTGAAGCCACTTCAGGACGTCAACGTGGCCGTGGTGAATCACAATCCGCGCGAGGTTGTGAAAGCATGCCTCTTCAGAGATATCTAGCGTCTTGCATCCCTCTTCTCTTACCCACTGCAAAACCTTGGTTCGTCCATGCATCGCAGCGGATCGCACGGCCAAACCGATGACTTGATGACGCTTCTGAACCCGACTCATTTCATCAGCAAGACGCTCGGAGATCATGCCTAGTAACGATAGATGGCCGTACTTGGTAGCCCAGCAGACGACTCGGGAAGACAAGAGACTCCAATCGTGGCTGAGCAATCGCATCATGAAGTACGCGCAGCGAGAGTGCGTGAGGACCACGTCTCGCGTCTTCGCAGTGAAGAGCTGCGGGTGGTTGATTGCTTCCAATCTCTCGAAGGCTTCGGTGGAACTTGCTCGAATTGCACATTCGGGAAGCCACTCGATGCTGCCACATTGGTGGGGACGAAATCGCAGCCAGCAGAGCACCACTCCAATCAGCCGATAGTACCAGTTACAGTATCCAACATGTCGATAGTCCGTCAGCCGAAGGCGATCCGGATCCAGAGCTTTTGCACACGAAACTTCCTCCGAGTCGTACTCTGGTATTTTCTCCCACATCCAAATCGGGATGTCATCGCTGCCATTTAGCAGCAGCTGGAGGATCGGGAAATGGAGTAGATCTTCGACACGGGATCCGTCATTTGCGGCACGAATCTTTGCGTCTTCGTACAAGAACGCCAACAGCGGTTTGGCGTTTGGCTTTACTGCCCACGCGAAGAGCGATGGGTGTCTGCAGCCAAGTTCTTGGATGATGTACATCATAGCCTCCAGTGTACCTTGTTCGCTAACACAACGAAGAAGAAGTTCGGCAGAGTTTTGCGGTTTCTTGAGCGAAGGCAGTACGTGCTCGGCGAGGTACTTGATCGAGGCTAGATTAGCCTTGCCGTACACTTGATCCTCATGCAGCTTGACACCAATCTCGTCTTTGACAAGCTTCAGCATCTCGACGCTGCAGGAGCGAAGCGCACCTCGCCACAGGATATGGAGGGACTTGTTCCATTCCAACGCTCCTTGGCTGATGTACCATCTCACGATGTCCACTTGTCCTTCGGTCACTGCGTGTTCAAGGATATAGCTTGAGTGAGGCGCCGTGTACGGAAAGATCCACTTGACCGTCTCCAAGTGGCCCCCATTGACGGCACGTGACAGAGCCACATTCCACCTCCACTGTCGCAACGGCTGCAGCCACTGAACCACCTCAAGCTGTCGATGAGCTGCCGCCCTGTTTATCGTTTCCTCTGAGAAGTATTGCAATCCGCTCGGGAGAGCGAGAATCTGCTGCAAGCGTGCGACATCACCGCGCTCTGCAAAAGGCATGGCCAAGCTGAATTCGGGCGGAGTGGCTACATGCGCTGGAGTATAGTCGAGATAGTGGCCAAATAGCTCCACGGCAGTGAGATGGTGTCGGCTGTTAGAGACTCTCGTGGCATCCGTCCAGCACACAGCCCTCAAGTCGCCCGAGTCTTCCAGCCGCAGCGCCACCTCGAAGCCGCTCGTGCGGTCCACGAGCCACTGCACGACCTCTACGTTCCGTGCCTTAGCTGCACGAGTACAGGCCTCGGCTGCATCGTAGGTCGTCTTGGTGTGTACCCATTTGACGACCGCGAGGTCTCCGCGGGCTGCAGCCTCGTACATAACATTGGGGCTCAACTCGAAGCGGATCAATCGCGCCACCGCCTCGACTTGCGCAAATACCCGATCGACTCGATCTCTTGCAGGTGGTAGCTTCTTGGCACGGCGCTTTGGATGGTTGAGAGGCTTGAGCAGGGTCAGCACGGCGCGCCAGGAGCCGGCGGCAACATCGAGGCAACAGCGCTCGTCGATACTGAACGGGTAGGCGTCGCCACGCAACAGCAACTGCGCGAGTCTCTCGTTGCGCGTCTCGAGTGCAAACAAGACGAGGCATGTAGCGTCATGCGGGTCCAGGAAGGCGAGTACGAGCCGGAGAAGCCAACAGTCGTCGGCAGAGAGCCACGCCATTTCCGAGTGTGTCGGTTTGTCAACCCAAGGTCTCACCTACAATGCTTACTAGCATAAGCTGATCAATTGGACAAACTAGCTAGTTGAGAGGAGGAAACGGTTTGACTGATCGTTTTGAGTTGTGCATTGCAGCACGAGCATGGCTACGTAGCATGGGCATGGCGCTCAGAGTTGGATAATGTGGTGCAGGCTTCGTCCCATCTCTTTCTCGAGCTACTTCGCTTCACGCTCTGTATCCTTCGCCACCCGCTCTGTATCATCGCCACACGCTCTGCATCCTTCCGCAAGCGACGGCTCTCCTTACAAGTGACGACCATGTGGTAACATAAGTTAGCCGCAGGCACGGTGAGCGGCAGGCTGATGAAGCAGCTGAGGACGATCGTTACCTAGAGTGGAGTGTGCCGGTTTCTCACTTCCTCGCAGTCGAGCACAAATACAGCGTGGACTGGTGACGACGGAGTCTCTTGGACGCTTAACACAAGGCACTGCTCCACTCGCTGTGAAGGTGGCGTGGAGCATCGAAACACACTGATCGCCCGAGCTATCCTTCGAGATAGTCAACGGGGGCGCAGCTAGTCCAGCAATTGCGCTGCTACACTGTGGACTGGTGAGAACACGCTCGAGAGCTCGAGGACACTATGGGAAGCAGCTTCGACAAAGATGGAGACCGTGAGCAGCAGAGTCGCCGCTGTGGAGCGGCCGAGAAGAGCGTGCCACACTGTCTTGCGCTGGTTCGTGTGTGTGTGTGTGTGGGGGGGGGGGGGGGG
>JAADVR010000808.1:0-15302 GCA_023335855.1 Pythium scleroteichum
CCGCCGCAAGCTCGGCCTCGCCGTTCACAGACACCGGCCGATCATGGTGAAGGTCGCCATACGTCCCTCGTGTGCGCCATGTGTGGTACGCTCGTTCCACTCCGCATCATGTTGGTGTGTTTGAGCAGCACCAACTCGGTAACCCGCGGCGAGACCGCGAGCATCTTGTTTACCAGTGTGTCGCGCAGGGACAACGGCGTCGTGGGACAAAATAGAGCATCGTTGCCGTGCGCCAGGACCTTTAGTCGCGAGCCATGTGAGCAGCACGAGTGGCGCTGCTGCCGCAGTGGCGCGCAGGGTCCAGGCGGACGGGTTGAGCCCAGCGAGCGGGTGCCGGCAAAGGGACCCGCTGGACTGGTGATTGGTTATTAGTCTACGTAACCATCCAATCATAGTCTAAATCAGGGACAATCGTGATTTCGTAATTTGTGCGTTGGCTGAGAATGTGAAGACAACCACGAAAGTGTGCCGTGTTTGGCAGCATGGTACGCGCATGCAGCCGTCGATTGCAATAAAAGTGACATGGTTGTCATCGGAAAGAAAACCGCTTCATAGAATGGTAAACGCCGTTGGATGTCACATTGTTCCGGATAAGCCAATCTGCTACTCACCCACCAAATTCGACCATTTTCGTTCCGTTTCAGTAAAATATTGCGTGTTAAAGTCAAAACATCACCACACCAAAATCGGTCCTTCCATGTAAGTGGAGAACTATGCAGAAAAGAAATAAAGACATGGATTCCGGCAGAGTCTGACCGAGGACAAGTGGGCTCAGAACATATTGAAGCTGCCTATACGGCACGGCCCTGTAGTTTTGAGGACATGGTTTCAAATTACTTTGTGGAGCATGACGAAGTGACTGAAGATCCACCAGCAAAGAAACAAGCGCAAACGTTGGTCCCGCCTCGATGACAATGGCCTTATCAAAGAGAGCCGCTCTCCTCAGGCCATTATGACAGTACCTAGGATCCGCGCTGACCCACCAAACGCAGACTATTGCTTTTCTTAGATGGTTCTGCGCGTGCCTTGGCGCAATTTGGGCGATCTTTCGACTCCGGATGAAGACTGCATTGAACGACATCAGGAGTACCAGGGGAGTTCTATTGAAGCGGAAGTGTTACTCCACACAGGTGTTGATCGTGAGGATCAACCCAGACTATCCTTCGAGTTTTCAGGCGAACGCGCGTTATGTATTTTCACAGGCAGGGTGGATGATAGGTCGGGAGAATAGTGAGTTTCCATGTTTCAGGCAGCGTAATGGAGTTGCAACTACCAAAATCATCGTACCAACTGAGGAGATCAAGATAGCTGAAAGGCTTTTCTGTTCTGAGGTTCGGCCCTTTATTGCCAGAAAGAAGTAGCAGGACTTAATAACCTCCGGGGTAAGCGTTCGAAGCTGAAGATGGTGTATTTATCAGATTTCTCCCACCCAGAATAACACGACTGCAGATCAATGGAACCCCTTTGCTCTGTGCATGCGGCAAGCCGAGCATAGGAGTACGCCGAACAGCATTCAATTGAGTGCCAGCCAATGAGGATGACTCTGAACGGGGAAGACGATTGAGGTAAAGGCTGACCAATCAATCATGTCGTTCATGATATTCATAACGTGTTTGGTGACGGCCATGTCAAAACTCGAAACTCTGGACGTGTTTTGCTACCAGCTCACCACGGAACGGCTGCAACTGACATCAAAGGTTTCACACTGTGCTCAGCCTTTGCATTGGCTGGGATGAGTGGACGCGGTCACCTTATGAATATCTCTCGAAGACAACATTGGGTATCGCCAAATTGAAATCACGCACCACCCGTAAGATTGGGGTAGAGCTTCTTCAACGTTTCTGCCATGCTGTCGCATTTATATCAGAACTGCAAGATCTCCAAAATACGCCAGGGAAGTGTTCAGGACGTAGATCCATGTGAATCAGATATGTGCCATTTGATTGGATGAGAAGCAAGTCCCGGTTCAACCCTCGTCTCTTATTAAAAATAAGTCGGTAGCAGATCGGACAATAGTATCACCAGATTGCGTACCCCCGAATGAATCGGCGATAGTATTCCCTGGTGTGACCAAGGAAGCGTTGCAAGTCCTTCGCGCACCTAGGTTGTGGCCAATTTATCACGGCCAAGGTTTTACGGAGGTCAACACTTCCACTGATGATGTGATTGAGAAACCAAATCTCAGATCGAGTAGAGTGGCAAAGGGTTGTTCCTCGCGTACCAACTCAAACGAACGACGTATATGCTGAAGGTGCTCATCGCGAGACTTCAAAACCACGGAAATGTCGTCGAGGTAAACGACAACAAATCCGAAAGGTCAGTCGTCTTAAAGATGCGGTGCATCAATCGAGACCACGTCCCTGGCATACCTGCTAGCTCCCATGGGAGCCATACACCACTGGTAGATCTCCAACCTTGCCGTACTGCCGTGGCTCAAATGCCTGACGCATCTGATGGTAATCAGAGGCAAAGTTGTCGCGAGACGATCGAAGATTTCATCAACTCGAGGGAAAAGGAATGCGCGGGATGTCAGGCATTGAGCTCACATATCGGTAATGAATCACCCAGCGCACGGGTCGACGGGTCACTGCCATAAATCCACTGAATCTCTGTCGGCGATTCTCCTGGACTGGGTCACGTTTTGGCACCGCGAAGGTGTTGGAGACCCAAGCTGATGAGCTCTTCGCAGGGTCGGCCCTGACGGCTGCCAGCACTGCCAAATGAAAGAAACTACCAAGTTTTGACAAAGTCTGATTGGACGAGAAAAAACTTATGTAGAAGTTTTCTTGGCAGGTCTCGGGATCTCGGGTCTTGTTAAGCTGCCATACTCGTATCTTTCCAGCCCAGTTCTGTAGTTTACCATCCCAGCAGTATCCCTCGGTGATTCGGATAATACAGCGTACCCCCCGCAAAACTGGTACAAACAACACATCGTGCTCGATGCTCTGCGGCTTCATGATTTAATCATAAAAATCGTATGCATGATTAGGTTAAGCACTTATGACCGGCACGAAAGATCAAAGGGACCCTCCAATCCACGTCCTTCGCGCAATGGGTACTCTAAATCCAATGACGCTTATGACGGAATCTTGATTTTATTGGCCTGAGCCGCACCGCTACTTCAACGCGTACGTTGACGTGGATGTCGACATGGACGACGGCATCGATAATGACCATGAGGAGCTGAATGACGAGATCGGAACTGACGGTGACAGTGATGAACTTGCCGTTGCTGCACTGCATGGCACCAGATAAGGCGAAACTGTCTTGTGTAGACGCTGCCATAAGTTTTCTTCGAGTACTTCATTAAAATCGACAGTCATGTACCAAAGAGTGGATGCCCTACCTTCACCAGAATGTCGCTCATCTAGGAAATAATACGAACAACAAGTTTGAGGCAAAACGGGGCCAACTCAAGCGCGTCGTCCCAGCGAGCCTGCCTGGCAGCACTTTGATCACTGTTTGTGGAGGCAAACACGACGACGACGCTCTCGAGCCGGACGACGCCGTCACCATTTTCCGATTGGCTGGCTTGAGTGACGCGCGCACGCCGTAGACGCTCTCTCCGGTGCCCGTCATCGCGCCAGTGAAGCCTCCTCGCTGGAACCGTTTGGTCGCAAACACTGCGACGACCATGCGGCGGAACTGTCTTCTTCGCAGCCGCCGCTGCTGCTCAGCGTAGCTCTGGACACAGAGGAGACTTATCGCACCGTTATATTCCGACAAGAACTTAGGCACGACGAGTAGATGAAGTAGCTGACGTCTGCTGGTACTCGATTGACTGAAGGAGACGCAGTTGCGCCAACTACTGAATCTAGTGAGTGACAAGTCTACAACCTCATTCTCGTAAGGAAGTTGTCAACGTGCTGTTGAGAAACCGAGCTGGCTAACCGCACACGTCGAATGAGTATAAATGTGTAAGAGGTCCGATATGAAGTTCGCTCTGCAGAATAAAATGCAAATGCGCTGCACGACTGGAGGCGAGGATGCACGTCGGCATACTGTTTACGTATTGGTAAGCTGTTGGTATCTCTGAATGCGTTCGCTATCCAGTCGGTGAGTCAGTGGCGCTCCAAATTTGAAATGTTCGGTTGTAGAGAAATCGCTGTAGCTGGGTTATTTTTCATCTGTTCGACCCCTGCCATGCCATCACATCTTCTTCTACCAGTAATCAAATAACATGGACGTAAACCGTTTAAAAGCAGTAACTAATGGTGGTTGATTCGAAACCCGCTCAACAACATTGAAGTTGGGCCGGGCGGTAATCGATCGGCAACACTCAGGCGACGCCTTCGATGGAAATCAGACAAGGTGGAATACGCGAAAGCCAATACACTTCTAGAGGCTATTGCATCGGTCTTGTGTCTGCAAGGACCGGACAAGTATTATCGTCTGTGCAAACTGATGATGAACGTCTCCGCGACGATCAGCGTTGGAATCATGCCCAGTTTATTGAAGTCGACACATCTGATGACACCGCTCTCGTAGTTGAGTTGGACGGACGCCAAGGCCTTGCAGAGTCTAGTTAGATACAGGTTGAGGGCGTGACAAACGGCAGCCAAGCCAATTTCCCCCGCAAAGTTGATGGCGATAGTGGTATGAAACACGCAGATGGGTGGGTACCCCACTCGTTCATCTATTCCAGAGAAGATGGGGGTTCATCACTCCCGCGCCTCTGCGGCTGTGTCAAACAAGTGAAGGGTATACGAGAAGCCAATGCAAGTGTAAAGCTCAAGAGAATTCGTGCGAAAGCAGAGACGTAGGTCGGTGACAAGCCTGAGAAGACTATCAGTCTTATGAGAGTTGAATCCACACCTTGCTCCAACATGTGCGACTTCAATCACGTCTGTCCAATTGTACGCAACGCATCTCTATACCAATGGCAAATAATCTCACGTGTTGTGTACACACAGGTTGCTGATATCTTAGACATCGAAACGGCTACAGACTCGATAATAGTCATCAAGTGACCAGAAAATATCTGGATTGCAACCGAATGTGTGCTGCTCGTACTTCAGAAGCCCGAGCTCGATTGGTTGAGGAATGCATTATACGAGGCGACGAATGGCCCTCATGGCTTTGATATGACTCCTGACTACGTCGGGTACGTCGTACGAGTTCGTGACAGCATGGGTTATCTGTTCGTTCGGCACCAACTCATGGACGAGTTCCGCGCGGCTCTCGATTGCGTGTACAAGGTTGTTATGGGTTGAGAGTGGCTTGGGAGGGGAGGGGGAGGGGGCTTTTGGCATTCGTGGTTCGTGGTGTGGTTTATGAGGTACGTTTGCACGGCTTGCTTCGCATACAGACGGATGACAACTTCTGCTGGCTGCTAGTTTCCTGTAGGATGTCGCTGAGGAGACCGTCTCCGCTGTCAAGGCGATGCCACCGACCGATATGGATATGCGATGTGGCTCGATCTCGGGTTCAGAACTTCGGTCGATCTGCTGCGACTGATAGCTTTCGTTGTCATATGTCCTGGTGCTTGCCGAGTGTATGCGGGTAGGTTCCCCAACATCGGGTTCATATCTCCCGATTTCGGTCAGCTGAAGACCTCATCGGCTACACACAACTCTCTCCACGTCGGCGACGCGTCCCCGACTCGAACAAGTACATTGCCCCTGTGATCAATACGACGCACGCTCACTGGACGGCCTTTTGACAAAGTCACGCGTATGTACCCTCTTTGATCCGACATACGATCCCACCGAGTCCAAACAGATCAGCCCACGGATAAAAGAGCAAAGGTATCAGCGGATAGCGACAAAATCGAAGTCCCTGTGATTGTTAACAGCAACGACGGCTTGATAAAAGAAATGAAGATTCTTATCACATACCATATCGTCCCGGTTGGAAGCTGTTCTATGCCCCCATGTTGACTAGTCATGGCGGCGCAAGTATCATGAGTACTATTTACCCCGTGGTGTCTTCAACAACCATGGCAAGATCAACAGGTCGTCGTTCCTGTCTCAAGCCTGCCGAAAGCTCAAGCTCGACGATGGAGATCAGCAAAAAGCGTTCCAACAGCCCACTACTCCGGTGCTCAGCCCAAAAATTGACGTCTACTTCCCATTTCACAGCCGGAAAAGCCAACAGTGAAGACATTCCAGCGTTAGCGTTTCATCGAAGGCCTCGAGATATACACTTAATAGTGGCTCCATCGGAAAACTTTGGTTAGATTACTGTTGAGCTGCAGCAGAATATATGTGCGATTAGAGCTTTCTTATTGTCTTGCCACTTAACAACCTTGTGCACTCTCTCCCCTGCCCCGTGTTGTTTTGGCATTCCTCATACCATTCATCCCCTGGCCAACTGCAAACATCGATTTCACTGTCCATGCGCGCCTGAGCTGTGTACTTTGCCGGTGCCTTCCCACACTGTTCACGTTCTGGATGATGGCGTGGAATCCACATTCTGGTTTTTGTGTACTGGCCGAAGGACCCAATCGACAATATGTTCATTATCAAGTTTTCTGACAGGTTACGGGCCCAAGCGAGATTCTATCTGAAGCATCAAGTGTAGATCTCGAACAGTTTCGAGGCGACCTTGCCATTGAAGAGCTGTCAGCACGAGGTGCGAACGGCCATGAAGAACAATAGAACGCGGAGGATAACGACCCCCCACGGTATCAGGCCAGCTCAACCATCTCCAAATCCAAGAAGACGACAACAGCCTGCACTTCAGCCCATCTGACCAGGCGACGATGGAACTGCACGCGAACAGCTCATCCACGAGCTGCGGAGCGAGGTGGCGGCGCTGAGGACTCGCATTGTGGCCCAGGCCCCCTCAATGAGCAATACGAGTATGGTCACGGCCCTGCCGCCGCCCAAGAAGCCCACGATCAAGTATCCGAAGCTCAGCGGTGTATCTACCCTGGGCTTAGCGATGGAGTGGAAAGCCACATCTATCAATTTGAATACGCTATTCATACGGAATCGCTGACGAATAACTCCACCTAGACGGACGAGCTGCAATCATCTGTGGTGGTTTCCTAATGAGCAAGGCATTTCGTGCGTACCACAAGAAGAACAGCGAGTACCCGCATCGTCACAACGTCGCCAACATGCCTTACAACAAAGTTAAACGTGTACACCGTTGGGTGCAATTAGTGTTAGTAAGACTAAACGAAATATTTGGTTTATTGCAATGGGGTAGCTAACGCTATTCACGAGTGTCGCAATTATCTCAATTATTGCTACTCTGAGACGTGCGTAGTTGATGGCAAATTGCCGAGTGTTTCTACTCATGCTGGGTGCTGTGCTGCCAGAGTCCTAAGTCCTATAAACACGTGCCATCTGGCAATCAGACTTGACCTTGGGGCCACGTCGATAGACGCCGTGAGTGCTGTCTAATCATGAGCATAATCTTGGGATCACAATCACAGTGTGATTGTGAGGTCCCTAAAATAGGGTAGAACAGGACATGTCTAGACTAAGCCCTGAACCCAACCCTAGGGCATTCATCTCATACTCACACTAATAGCGTTTTATCCCCAATAGTGTGAGTGCGGCCATTCCGGAAAACATGCTGAAGACAAATACATTCCACTCAAGATCTGTCGCTTGACGCTCACAACCAAGCAAAGCTTGAAGTGACACTTGACGAAGAAGTTCTCCTGCTCGCCGCTGCCAAAAAAAGAAGGAAAGCGCCAGGACCAAGGAGAAGACACGCCTGGCGAACAGTCGCGGCAACCAGACCCGATGCGAAGAAATGCTTCGCCAGAAACTTCACGAAGATTTGGAAAGTATTGTTTCAACGTTTTTGACCGAGTGCTTACAACGAATGATCATTAATCAATGAATAAGCTTCTGTTTGCGGCTCTGTTAAATCGGATACTTGGTGGTTTCTACGTTTTCCCTCTTCCGATAAATCAATTCGTAGCTCGCTCATCCAAATTGGTCTAACGTTCAACAGCAAACATACTGAATGTTAGCAAGGGATGTCTGAAATATGCAAAAAGTATGCTGAATTTAATAGAAATCGAGCTGACTTTAGCAAAATCGGATGTAATCGTAGTTCAAAGAACTATGAACTATACTATGTTTAGCCGCAGCATGCCCGAGTTTAAATCGCAACAGCAACTCAGCTGACCGTGCAACATACGCTGGGAACGCACTTTTGAATAATAAATATAAGGCCAGAAAGTGCGTGATTGGCTGTTAAAAGGCTCAGATGTTGTGCCTCACATTCCTTTCCACTTCACGCCAATAGGGGGTGACTCGTTGCCGCGCAAGCGCTCGCCAATGTGGGAAAGCGCTTGAGCTACTTGATAAGTAGGAATGTACAGGCCCTGGTAATGCAATTGGGGGGGGGAATCCCTTGCAACGCATTTTCTTGAACGAATTCTCCGCTACTTTTAATGCTTTCGGTCCTGTTTCAGACCTTCTGTGAACATGGAGGCATGAACAAACGCTAACGTCATTGATGACACCCCGAGCACATAATAAACACTCATTTGCGGTGTCTGTCATGTTGTGGCCTCTGCGCCGCTCATGCGCTGGCCTCGCGCGTACTGCACTCTTCTTCGCCAAAGACCAAGCACACATGTTCTGTGCTATAAGTGCACTTTTCCGGCACAATATGTCAGTGTTCAAACATAGAGAAACAACATTAGCTTGTGAGGAATTGATGCATGTCACGCCGCCTCACTTTTTCGACAGTCAGTTATTGAAGAGTTGCGACTCGACAAAACTACGCCGCTGGGCACATCGTCAGATTGGTAATAATATTATTATTAACATCGCCAGACTGGTAATAATAATAATATTATTACCAATCTGACGATGTGCCCAGCGGCGTAATCACTTCTCGTGTGATGCGCATGCCGTTTCTCGCAACACCAATGCAGTGGATAATTCTCAGTTGGATTGTAAATTACTTGGAATTTGGCAAACAGATTTTCGTGATTTAACGGCAACGTAACAAATCGAAACGATCTTCCCGTCGATTGTGTGAAGGGCCATCAGTTGATACATCTTTGCCTCCAGACACGAGACACTTGCGAACTGAGACGAGTGATGAACCTGAAGTTGTGGAACCGAAGCTCGTTCATGAGCGTTCAGATCAATAACACGAGACGCAACGTTGATGTCGGTTACCGTTGCATCCGAGGCTAATAGTACGTTACGCTCGATTAGCATACAGTCCTCTTCGTCTGTTGACACGTTCGCGTCGTCAGAGCGTCCAAAACAGATTTCGTAGAGGTACTCCACGCTGTTACCGTGCACAGCTGCCACACAACAAACCAGTGGCGATGCTACAAATGCTTCAACAATATGCAGCTTGAGGGCCATCTGCTCGAAGTACCACGATCCCCTGCAAAAGCCGGGCTGCTATGGGGCTGAAAGGGAGCCCTGGTTGCACACGGTCTCGAATTGACGTGCACAACCGAATGGAGGGTGTGACCCCTCGGTTTGTTCTTCTCCTGGTTCACACGAGTAGGCATGAACGCTTCGTCGTTGTGAGGCAATAAGTGACGCCGTGACGGTGTCGATGATTTTGACTCTTCCAGAGGAAGGATGATAGATCCCGAGCCCATCAATCATCGACTCAAAACTGAAATCCTTTTGGTTGATTGAGTCCTTGTCCATCCAGCAAGCTACATTTCTCGCCAAAATCGAATCATTCCATAACACTGACCAACACTCACTACCTTTGTATGGATATTTGGCTTGGCATCGGAATGACGACCTTCCCCCCGCGCTGGAAGTGGATGGGAGACATGTTCGACATGTTCGCTTGGATGCAAGTGCCCCCTCCTCTTCATTCGCAGTCCTGCGCCGCCTCAAAGACGACGACGACTTCTACCAAACCTAATACTACCGATGAACTCTGAAATGCTTCTTCAATTACAACCCAGCGAACCGCGCTACGCTCCGCAACGTGTGTCCGCAACAAAGGCGACTTGATAACGAGACCACCCGACTGCCTGGAATGTAAGGCGGCGTCTGGTGGTGATGTGTTGACAGCTGTGTTTGTATCCTTTATGTACCTCTCACGCCTAACTTGTTCCTGGACACGTTAAATGGGATAGAGATGGAATCTATCTCCCAAGATGAGTGTACAAGGAACCTAGCGGTCGGCGCAATACAGCGCAAAATGGGATGAGCGGTCACTGGATGTCTTGGAACTGTTGGCAAGTCCGAGAATCAGCGCAAGTGCAATTAGCGGTCGCTCAGCATCTCCAAACAAGCCGACGCAACCTCCACCTACGCCACTCCACACCATGCAGACGATCCTCTGTCATTCTCTTGTCATAAATGGAAGTACTACTCAGTTGAGTCGCTGTGACAATCTACCTTCAACGGTGTGTCAGCGCGTGTTTGCCGACTCGTTCGTAGCACCAACCCCTGAA
This sequence comes from Pythium scleroteichum, assembly GCA_023335855.1. Lineage (NCBI taxonomy): Eukaryota > Oomycota > Peronosporomycetes > Pythiales > Pythiaceae > Pythium > Pythium scleroteichum. The sequence goes on from JAADVR010000808.1 coordinate 10,355, forward strand.
TCCACAGCGACGCGCAGCGTGAACACGAGAGCGCGCGTTTGTCGAGCGGCGCCGCAGCTGTCGCCGTCAACGTCAATATTCCAGGCGCCGCGGCGGCCGAGAGCTGCCAGCCGTTGCGTACGGCCAGCTCTAAGTAGTCGTCGTCGGCCACGAAGAAGCCCGCGTTGTGGTAGTAGCTCTCACACTGCGCGAGTACCGCGGTGCCGTAATGCGGGTCCTCGAGTTCGAAGTTGTCGTTGAACACGTGGATGACCTGCTCCTCCGAGCGGTGGGCCGCTGTTGTGTCCAGGTGCCGCGACGCGTTGAAGCGCAGGACCAAGTCGCTCGGCTTGCGGATGAGGTCGATCCCGAGTGCCACGGGGATCAGCCCGCGTTAGTCACGGCCGCGGCCTCGCTCTGCCACAGCGCGCGCTCGAACTCGCTGTCCGACACGAACTCGTCGCGTCGCGGTCGCTGTCGCCGCGCTGGATCTATGAATTGTTGCGGCAACGACAGCAGCGCGCATTGTCAGTGGTCGGTGCCAGTCGCTGTGTCACGGCATCTGGCCGTTGACCTTTGCACTCCACGAGTTTCTCTGTTCAGTTATCTATAGCGCCATCAAATACAGCGCCAGCATTTGGGGTTGAGCGTGAACAAGACACCACCCAAGATTACGTGCAGCTGCCATGTCGCGCGTTGCCCAGTGTGTTTTGACGGCAGCAGATGCGGTTGTAACCACGACGATGAGGAGGTTGTGGACAAAATGGGAAGGCGAAGAGGGCAAAAAAAACCAAAGACTCCAACGACCAGAGCGAGCAAGCCGACGAAAGTGAAGGAGGCCAGTGTGTGTGCCCCACAATATGAAAGCTGACGACGTAGGGATTGTGGCTGGGGTTTAGCTCGTAATCTTTTTGCGGAACTGAACGCGGATGCTGCGACGAGAGTGCAGGGGAGCGAGCTGACTGGAACGACGACGCTGTTCAAATAGCCTAGCGATCTGCTACTGGAGTTTGGACTCGGCCACAAGAGCGACGTGCTCTCATCCCAGCAGCCTCGTTTGGAAGCTCGTCGAGATCTTAACACGTGGTCAGATCCAACTGATCGGAGTGTGCGTAGGGTGCTCGCCGCGCTGCGGCTTGTAGTCGATCATGTTTCGGCCGTCTTTTGCGACTCCAGTGAAGGCTCAGTTGAAGCCATACGAGAGAGAATAGCTGCCGACCAAGAAGATCAACCAGGGAACTCAAGCGTGCTTGAGCAGGCAGTTTGGTTGCTTGTCTCTGCAACCCATGGCTCAGTTGAGAAGCGTGTTGTCCGAGCCTTCTTGTGCTCGTCGTTGTCATATGCGGAGGTACTACAGTCCACGGGAAGGTGATAGGTTCAGCTTGTCGCGAACAAGTTTCACGAAGGGACATGCAGATTTCAGGTCGCTGACAGGTACTGGATTGCCCCAAGTTCATAAAAGATCCGTCCAGCGGTACGATGAACGCGTCGTGGAAGACGCAGTCCGGTATATTATGTCCCCTGATAACATCTCCTTCCTATCATGGGGGACCAAGCGACTGAAGGTCGACGGTGTGCATCATCACTTCCCGGCCACCATACGTAAACGATCCAAGACGGAAATCTACCTGCAGTACGCACCGCCAGTCCCTCTTGACAAGAAGCTGTCTCGGTCAACGATATTCCATGTGGTATTTTCTCTCACTGCTGGCCTAACACGCGCCAGACGTGCCGTTGACTATGTCGCTGGTTGATGGTATACGACTCCTTCGATTAGCTCGAAGGAGGGATTCAGACCATCGCGTTGACAAGTGAGGAACTGCGTGGGCTACAATCTCGAGCTGAATGGGCCAAATCGTTTCTCAAGTACGGTTTTGACTATCACATCCAGGATCCTGAGTGCCAGTGCCTTCTTGGTGATCGCACACTAGGTCTCCAAAATACTCCACAAATAACAGCCTCGAGATTTGCTCTCTGTGTAGGGGGATGCTTGGCTTCTTCGAGAAGATCATGGCTGTGTGTTCTAGTCACGAGGTGCACCAGTCTACATTGGGCGTGGTCGATGATTGTGCTGGGCGGGCTCGGCTCTTCCTCAGCCAACGCGTTCGTGTAGTAAAACGGCAAATTGCCCTTCAACGTGTGGTTGATGACATGAAGGCCCGCTCCATGGAGGCACGAGGCAGCGATGAGGCTGTGATTCTTCTTGATTTTAAGATAAGCTCGAACCAGTGTATTACCGATAGAAGACTGTGGAAAACAACGGAAAGAGAGGCATCAGCTGGCATGGGCCAATGGTGCATCATTTTCGATTCAGTAACGGCGGCGAGACCCCAGAAGTCACTGACGAACGGATCTACATCAACGTACTTGTCGGCTCGCTACGGTGTGCATATCCATCGGTACATCCACTCGGAAACTCAAGACGGCAAGTCGGTACTCGACGCGCATTTTGCTCGATCAATGGATGGAGTCAAGGAATGGGTCAGTACCGGTAACAACAGTGTCATCCCTGCACAACTGGTGATGGCTCTGAAGAAGAATGGTGGTCTCCCGAATTGCATCGTTGAGCTCATCGATCATGACCGCCAGAGTCTCAAGAGACTGGAGGAGAGCATGTCCATCCTTGAGAAGTCCATGAAACGATCGTTTGGCCGCGCAAATGACGTCCACATCGAGCTTCGTGCCGACTTTGTTCGACCTGAGCTGATGACGAACTGTCGTGACTGCCCAGGCTTTATTCTACGCATCTTTGACTATTCATACATCGGCGCTGGGCGAACTGTTCTCTGCAGTCCATTCAGCCAGGAATCGACCTTGGTGAGCGGAGAACCAACGATTGGAGAGGTGGTCCATGATGAAGAGGATGAAGCTGAATCAGAAGACGCAGTCCGAGCTTTCGATGAAGAGGATGAGATCGAAGATGAAGAATACGCAGAAACGAACGACGCGGAAACTAACGACGCAGAAACGAATGAAGCATTTATTGAACTCACACTTCAGATGGGTGTATCTGGAATTCAGGTTATGACTCAGGCCCAATGGTATCGACGTTCACAGAACTGACACCGTTGCTCAACCAGATTAGAAGCAACGAGACATGGCGGCAACCATCTGATATATAGCACCACGGTATGCAAGGAGGTAAGTGCGTTTTTCATGCATAGTGAATGGTCTCACACACACGAGTGCGTTTTTAGATATGCAAGCCAAAGTTGCCCGAAGATGAGGAAGAGTCGTTTCTAACGATGTTTTGGATTGCAAAAGCGCTCCTAGTTCGATTCCACCAAGACAAAACGAAACAAGCATTCGAGCGTGAAGGCATCTCCGGTGATACCTTCACGAATGCCCTGCCCAAACTCATTGAGGTCGAGCTACAATGAGGGGAGAGTTCGACTCATATGACCACATGCGGATCATGCGAACCGAAGCAGTGATCCGAGCGTGGGTTTCTAACGTTGAGAATTTTCTCGAGCCCCACGTCGATGGGTGGAAGAATGAAGTCGAGGAAACGAGGAAGAAAGTCGATTCTGAGCGTCGTCGACTACAAGGATACTACGCGCGCTATACCGCGTTCGAAGGCGCCGAGTCATGGGAGGAGTATCGCGCTCTGTACTGTACATGGTTCGTGCGAAGAATCAACACCCCACCAAGCAACCTCCTGAAGATGCTCTTGCACTTGCTTCCGAATAAGTTTAAAAGAGAAAATAAACGTCTTTTTTTATTCGCTTATCCTAATTCGATTCTTCACTTAATGCGTCGCCGTGTGCGACGAGACGATAGTGAGCGCGACAAACAAGTGCGGGCACATGGCCATCTTCGACATGACGGTCGTGTTCGACGTGGCCTTTGTGAGTTGGTCCCACTGGATGAGCGGCTGCTTCTCGCCGGCGTCGGGAGTTTGTGCGTGTTGGGCCAGTCAAAGTAGAAGCGCACCTTGGGACTCACGCCCCAAGATCGTCGCCATTACTTCGTTGCTGTTGCTGAGCCAGACCACGAGGTTCTCCCACTAATGGCGGTAGCCCAGACCCGAGTTCGGAGATTCTTTGGGAGTTCCTTGGGCATGTACCACGCGTACATGATCACGAAGAGGCCGCTGTACCAGCCCGTGCGCGCGTAGATATGCTGCTTGGATCGGTCCTTGCAGCCAGCGCTGGGCGAGCCACTAAGGGCCGTTCCCAACCAGCGTTTTTAGGGCGCATGCGTTTAGGGGTAGGTTAATATGTTTGTCGCTGTCGTGAAAAATCCGTGATGCCTTAAGATCTGAACAGAGCGTCAATATGTCGGAGTTGTCTGTTGCTTTCGTCTTGTGCATTTCATGTTATGGGCGGTTCCATTTCGGAAGCACTAAAAACATTTACTCGTTTAAACTGATCATTCTTGAAGTTCAATATTATCCAATCAATTGCAATAAAATGGACGCATGCGGCCGCATGCGTCCTGAAAACGCTGGTTGGGAACGGCCATAAGCTTGAGGCCACTGCTCTTGTTGCTTCACTGTCGACGGCCGGGTACGCCGTGCACGAGTTATCGTAGACAATTTGGGGCTTAAACTTGACGCCGTGTCTCTGGAAGCCACCGACTGGGGTTGGCTCGGGCCAGACAGGAACTTGGTCGAGGTCGACCGACTTGATATACTTCCACGACGGTAGTGGCAAGCTACAGACGCCAGGACGGGGCACCGCTGCTGGTAGTGCTGTTGCTGATATTGCTGCTGCTGCGGTCACTTCGGTGGTGGAGGCGGCGGTGGAGGCGGCTGCTGCCACACTCCACGCGGTGACAGGATCGCCGAATGCGTTGGCCGTCGGCGCCGAGGCCAGCTGCGAAAAAGCATGCTGGCCGCGCGCCCACCCTCCTCTTCAGTCGCGTCCACCGCCAGCCACTGACGCTGATGGTCTCAGCGAGCCTAACCCTTTCTTCATTGTTTTCACCATGGTTGGTGTGTTTCTACCGTTTTTGTTCTGTGGTGTTC
>JAADVR010000809.1:0-15285 GCA_023335855.1 Pythium scleroteichum
CGCCACCTAGGCCTGGCACAGGTCTATTTCGGGCTTATGAAAGCACTAGGTCTACGTGGGTCTATTTCAGCCGTGCAGGGGAACGCTATGTAGCCAAACCTCATGTGAGAAGGTACTGAAACCATTCCTGGCGAAGCTTGAGCGAACGTATTTTTACTTCGGTTGTTTTAAACACTTTGAGTCACCTTTTGCAAGAATTCGCGATTTGAGTCACGTTTTGCAATTTTCCCTTCTGTGTCACTGAGATCACGAATGAGTGGCATTTCGTAATCTGTAGTCGTGACGATTTTACGCCAATCGACGATGAAGGAGGTGGGTCTCAAAATCACTGATGACGGGGATGACGGTTTCAGAATGTGAAACGCACCGCCGAAACGTGACTGCTTTTAGAAACTAAATACAGCGAACTGATACTCACATATTGGCGGAAACACGATATAATCTCAATACCTACTGCCTAAAGAAGATGTACTGAGATTCCTTCTTTCCTCTTCGAGCGCACGTGTCTTTGATCACATCAGCACGAGTAAAAAATCCACCGCACCTCCTTCCACGGAATCGCACGCTGCTGCTCGCTCGCCACGCTGTGCGCAAGTGCGTAGAATGCTGTCCAAGCGATTGGCCGTCACGATTTGGCTGATGATGCATGTTGCCAGATTGCTGTTTGCTGGTGACTGCCAGAATTCGGAAGACCCGCAAGACGTATTCCTAAACGCGTTCGTGGAATGTGAACTCTCAACCCTAAATGCGGATGAGTCACAGATTTTGATCACGCCTGGGCTCAGCATTGGAATAATCACTTGACAACTCACGATTCCAAAACGAACTTTTTGTTTCTTCAAATCACGTTTTGAGTGAGTTCGGGAGGGGTTCTCCTGAGATTCTTGCGACTGGACGGCAACGAATGGAAGAGCCGCCGATAACGTGAGTTGGAAAAGAAAGGGTCACCCGACCTAATAAATCGAACAGGCGACAGCTGGGCCCAAAAAGCGGCCGTGTATGACACGCCCACAAATCTGGTCCAGCACCCATCACCACCTGCCTGCGAAATCACGCGCGTTACCATAGATGACAGTGCTCACGTAACAACACGACGGGCACTGGCCTGGGTTCATTCACGGTGGCGACGGTAAAATTGTGCACCATCACTTTCTTCTAACTTACGTTCATTAGGGCGAAACGACCCTCGATGCGGTTAGGTGGCGCAAGCGTCTGCACCCAGAACCCAACTCGACGCCAACGTTGGCTTCTCCGATCGGATCGGCCAGCCACCGTGACCTCGTGCTCTTGCAAACAACGGCACACCTTCCCCTGGCTCACTTCCCGATCTCATTCTTCCCCCTCCCCTAATAACGTGGATCGAAAAAAAAACGACGCCCATAAACAGTGAGAACGCACGCGACACGACGTGATCGCCCAACACTCCAACATTCCGCGACCTGCACGGCTTCCAACAGTACGATCAAGTGTCGCGGACCCCAACACCCACACCAACAACCGAGAGCTGGTCGAGAGCTACGACAATTCATGTTACCGCCTGTGCTCCCGCCCATGCACGCCATGCGCACGCCGCAGCCCACGGCGTTGCCATCGCTCAAGCACCTCCAGGCCACGGCGCCAATGTTGGCGCCGTCGGCATTGCTGGCGCCGTCGGCATTGCTGGCGCCGTCGGCATTGCTGGCTCCGTCGCTGCCTCCTGTGGGCGAGACCCGCATTAAAACGGAGCCCGTGGGGTTCTCCCCGCCTCAGCAAGCCGCCGCGCACGGTCGGAGCGTCGACTACGGCGACGACGCGTCGAGCCACTCGCGGTCGCCTCGCGAGGCGGCAGAAGAAGCATCTGCTCCGGGTGACAAACGAGCGCGGCGGAAAGAGCAGTGCCGCGTGAACCAGGCCAACTACCGCAAGCGCAAGCGCCAGCACGAGCTGCAGCTCGCCGGGTACATCCAGTCGCTCGGGCTCGAGATCCAGGAGCTCACGACGCGCCGGCAGTTGCTGGCCGAACAAAGTGTGAGTGCTTCGGCTGACGACGCGACGACGCCCGAGCATGACATTGCGTCGTTCTACTACATGATGCAGGCGCCGTCCTCGCTCCGGTCGCCCGCATCGGACGTCGCGTCGATGGCTCGGCTGCTGGATCTCCAGTGCGAAGAGTTTGCGTCGCTGCCAGAGATGATGCAGGTCTGGAACCTCAAGAAGCGAGACTTCCAGACGTTCCAGCTCCACGCGCTTTCCTCCGAGCGCATCGAAGTGGGCGACCACGCCATCGTCAAGATGGAGGCCGAGCTCGAGATCGCGTTCTACCCGGAAAAACTCGCAACGGACGAAGAACCTTGGTGGCGGAGACCCATCGTGTGCCCGGTGCAGCAGCGATTCGAGATCGACGCGGCGACCAACGTTATCTCCCGCATCACATCGGAGGTAGATCTGGTCATGGGGATCTCGGCGTCGACGAAGCAGACCGCACAGGTGGTGTCCGAGTTTCTGATGGATCGCGATCACCATCGCAGCCTCTGATTATTTTTTCACGAGTGTGAGAAGTTTCTAGTTGACTCTAACAAAACTGCAGGTATATCGACTTCTCGCAATGGTGTACACGCTACTGTATTGTTGTTTTGCGTTGTCTTATTCGCATGACTTCATTTTTTGTCTGCCAGGAAGGTATCCGTGAACCTGTCGACGTCAAATGAATGCATGTTAAACCAGTGGGTCAGCATTGCGTTGTGCGATCCTTGGGCAAACCAGAAAACCAGCAGTCAGGCGAATTGTGGAATCAACTTGATCAACACGCGCTGCAACTGGAAGACGCGAGCGTCCACCTCACGTTAAACGGAGAAGTTGGCTGGTCAACTCACACCCTGGCTTTTCCACGCAGGCAGGCCCCGAGGTCCACATTCAAACTACTGTGGTGTCTCTGACTCGCGTCACTTTATAGGGTAACGCCTTGTGCTTCCAGCAAGAGTGGCGAGGGTCCCGACCTTGTATTCGAGCAGAGGCGGAATGTTATGAGCATTCATAACGTGAGCCAGACGAAGACGTGTCCCGCGTGTGCCACATCTTGATCAGCCAACATGTCACAATCTCGAGCATTTGACACGTTGAACGCTGGCTCCGCCGACTCCGCGAACAGCACGCGTGTCTTCTCGATTCGCATTTGAGCGATGGTGGAGTACCAAAGTGACGTTATAGTCCATGCAGGCGGTGGAAGATGGCAACGGACCGAGAAGGCGCCGGGTTGTCCCTCGAAATAGTGACTGTGACTCCAACGAGATCCAAATTTATGGCGCATCAGCATTGATTTCATGCCAAGTCCATCAGCTACATTTGGCCGCACATGTCGCAAGATGTAGCTGGGCGTCAACACATGAGAACCGCAACGCACTTGTAACTCTCTTGCTCTCAAAGTTGTGTAGTCTGTTTGTGTGATCTTTTTTTTCTCCTCGACAAATTCCTCCAGAGGATTGAACTGACCCACGCCATCCTGACTATTGTGGTGTTCGCAGGATAAAACATGGCTCCAGTTCCATTGTATGGTGCGTCGTCTCCGAGGCACGCAGTCTTGCGATGTCGGCGACTGTTTATCGAATCTTTTGTGTGTGTGTCTGAGGCGACCGCCACGAGCGAAAAAGCCAAGATGCCTCGTGAGCCCACCATTGGCTTAAGCATTCAGCAGTATTTGGCTCTCTGTCTGAAGTTGTGCACCTTCGAAATCGTCTTCAACAAAGAGTCAAGTGTGGGTGGACATTCGAAATCACGGTCTATGTGCAATATGTCCACATTGCTGACGAGCGTGAGCGTCCGGTTCGATTGTGTAAACACCAGACAAAACAATCAGTCCGCGTCAGCGTGTCACTACAGTCACGAGCGCGACGCGCTTCTTCTTCTTCGCTGCGCTCGATGCTTCGTCGTTCTTCCCATCGACGTACCGCTTAGATGACCTCGAATCGGGCATCTCACGTGCGTACTTGAAGTACAGAAGCGGCCGCAGTACTGTTGATGAGCCGTTGGCCACGCCGCGATGCCACACGCGGTAGTCCATGACGAGGGGGGTTCCCGCTGTCACGTAGTGAGTCACACTCTCCAGGTCCCCGTAGCCCTCGAAAGAGACGCCGCGCCGGCCTTCGTCGTGGAACTGCGACCTTTTCTTCATCTCCGTACCTCCCATTTCCGGCGTGATATCCACGAGCGGAACGAACACATTGAGGCGATCAGCTACACAGACACCGAGCAAATCTTGAGTCTTAACACAAAGAACATAGATGCCCAGAACAGAGGTCAGTACCTGGCTCGTGCTTGATGAGATTCCGATGGACGCCGTCGAGATGCCAATTCTGGTCACCGTCTCCGGGCCGCGCGACCACGCAGCCGATATACTCCAGCACATACTCTGAGGAGAACCCTTTCGCTTCGCTTCCCTCGGGCGCCGCGAAGATCGCATCCGTGACCTGTTTCCAGTGCGACTCGAGACCCCGCAGCAGATCTGCGTCGACGGGCTTCACGTCCGACACGAGATCTTTGCCGAGGTTCCGCGAGCCAGGAAGAGCAGATCCGTCTTTTGCAATGACGCTCAACAGCTCCATGTCGATACGGCCCCCCTGGCGCACGTAGAAGCCCGGGATTCGCTCCGAATTGGCCGCCAGCGACAGGTCGATGGCGTTGGCCTTGGCGACCGCCATGTACTGCTCGTATCGCTCGAGAATCGCCGACTTCACGGCAGCTACTTGGGACTGGCTCATCGCATGGGTCTCTACTACCAGCGCCACGAATCCGTCCTCATGGAACGCGCGCGCGAGCGTCAACGCCGGCGTCCGGTCATCCCCAGTGTCCCCCATGTTTGCTCTGATCTTCTGAGAAAACGCTGTTAAAAACTGGTATTTTGATATCGTTACATAGACCTATCGAGCCAGAGACCCTTCGACCGCGTCTCTTCATCAAGGGGGACATATCTTATCACAATGCGGCTAGCTGGTTACTTGCCTTCTGCGCGTTCTCCTGCGTCTCCACGCATTCATGCGGCGCTGGGAACTGCTCCATGGCCTCTGCCTTGTCCTGCGCAATCGAATGTGCCGTCGCTGGGTCCACGATGGTCAGCCGCAGCTGCTGGAAGACGTGGAAGAGCAGGTTGAACGAGAAAAACTTGCCCAGCACGACGCACGCGAACTTGCGGCCGCGCGCGCAGCCCTTCCAGTCCACGAGCAGCCGCACGCACGTGTCGAGGAAGCCTTCAAGCAGCGGTGCGCGCGCATCGACGTCGTCGACCGTCGTGAACACGAGCGAGCGCTTGGGGAACGGCGCCTGCATGATCGCGCGGCGCACGTCGCGGCAGCCCGCACAGCACGGCCGCAGCATCGCCGGCCGCAGATCGAGCGACAAGAACGACTCGCTGAGCGCCGGCCGCGCGAGCTGGTCCTGGCGCTTCTTGAGCGAGCGCAGCAGGCGCTTGCGCAGCGCGTAGAAGGCGCTGTAGCGCTGCGTGATGCGCAGATGGAGCTGCAGCTCGGCGCTCACGATCTCCATGGCGTAGCGCACGTGGCGCGCCTCGGTGGCGCTCTGCACGACATAGAGCCCGCGGAAGGCCGCGTACTGGTGCTGCGTAGTAGCTGCAGAGCTGACCAGCAGCTTCTTGCGCGTCAGCGCGTCGTCCTCGACGACGACCACGGGCGACTCGAGCTGGTTGTCCGTGGCCACTGGATCGATGGTGAAGCCCGGCGGGATCATGGCTTGCATGCGGTTCAACTAGGAATGCAGATGAGAGGGAGAGAGACGAGATCTGCGACTGCGCAAGGGAGAGTGGAACGAGAGAAAGAGGGAGAGAACGTGGCAAGAAGAGGAAGCCGACCGGCTGGTTGCAAGTGGGTTCACATGGAAGCGCGTCACCTCCACATGGGAAGCGAAGGGATCCATCCGTTACGCCCCGTCTGGTCTCGGCCTTCTTTACGCGACGACGCCCGCCTCGTCCACACTGAAGACGCCGCTCGCCGAGTCGATCGTGACGCGGCAGCCCAGCGGTAGCGTGAGCACCGGGTCCGTGTGGCCGACGTCCACGCCGTAGAGAATCGGGAACGCCGTGCCGCGTGTGTGGTACTTGACCAGCCGCTTGATCTCGTTGACGTTTGGCTGCGAATGGCGGTAGACGCGGCCGACGACGAGCCCTTGGATCTTGGCGAACGTGCCGTCGAGCCGAAGACAGCCCAGCACCATGTTGATGGCGCTCAGCGGCATGCCCTGGTCGTGCGCGTGGTTGCTCTCGGGCGTCTCGAGTAACAAGATCGCGCCCGCCACGTCCGGCAGGAACGCCGTGCCTCGAACGTTGAGCAGCACGGGCAGACAGCCGCCCACGAGCGGGCCACTCGCTGCGCCGGCTCGCAGCCATTCGTACCCAGCGTTGGCTTGCATCTTGTTGACGTAGCCAACGTCCTGCTTGCGCGTCCAGTCGGCGGTCTTGTCGTCGGTCCACTCGCTCGACGGCGCGACCGCTCCGAGGGGCTCTGGCTGGGCCAGCGCCCTGGCGAAGTGGGCGACCGTGTACGCGAGCGGCGACGGGGACTCGCCGAACTGGCAGACCGCGCTGGGTCCGTAGAACGTCACGAGTCCGGCGCGAGCGAGCAGCGCGCAGTGGAGCGACGTGATGTCCGAGTAGCCAACGAAGATCTTGGGGCGGCGGCGGATCGCGTCAAAGTCCAGGTACTCGAGCAGCTCGTGCGAGTTGAGCCCGCCGATCGAGCACACGATCGCGCGCACGTCGTCGTCCAGGAACGCGTCCATGAGGTCCTTGGCTCGCGAGATCGCGTCGCCCGAGCCGTAGCACGGGAACTGCGCGCCGTAGATCTGCGTGTCCAGCGGCGGCTCGTGGCTCGCGACGAGCCTCGCGACGTTGTCCTGCGGAGACCGCGCCACCGAGTCGAAGAGCTTGACGGTGTAGCCATTGGCCTCCCAGAACACGCGTGCCTTTCGCAGGCGGTGCGGCACCAACGCCGCGAAGCCCGAGGACGGCGCGACGATCGCGATCGTGTCGCCCACGCGCAGCGCCGGCGGCTTGACGAGCGGGAGCGGCATGGAGAGAGCAATTCAAGAATGGGAACAGGCTGACGAGCTGCTCACAGCAAGCGAATCTGCGACATGTGAGCGAGCTTCGTGGCCTTGGGTTCACACACCTCCACAAGATTCTTCAAGTGGTCTCCACAAGAACCGCCAGCACCGGTACTCTGTCAGCCAGCCATCTCGCCAACGCGCCATGTCATTCCACTCGAAGGTGCACGTCTTATCTGCCTACAGTACTTCCAGTTAGGCTCAGCAGGCCGGGCGAACGCGCACCAAGAGCGGGTGCTTGAGCGGCAACGTCGCCGACAGCTTGTAGCTGCCGTCGTTGGGCTCCACGTCCAGCTTGAAGCGGCTCAGCAGCGACGCCAACACGAGCTTCATCTGCAGCATCGCGAGGTTCATGCCAACACAAATGCGTGGCCCCGCGTGGAAGCTGAAGAACTGAAACGCTGAGACGACCTTGAGCTTGCTCGCGTCCGGGTCGATGAACCGCTCGGGCTTGAACTCGAGCGCGTCGCCGCCCCAGACGCCCACGAGCCGCGCCATCGCGAACGTCGCGATGTTGATCCGCGTGCCTTTGGGCACGAACGTGCCGTCCACGAGGTGCGTGTCGCGCGAGGCCTCTCTCGCGCTGAGCGGGACTTGCGGGTAGAGCCTCAGCGTCTCTTTGATGGTCGTCTCCATGTAGATGAGCGACGCCGCTTGCTCCATAGAGGTCGTCTTCGCCGTGCCGTCCATGACGGCAGGCGCGTGGTCCTTGAGCTCTTGGCGCAGCTTGGCCTCGACGTCCGCGTGGCGACTGAGCATCAATAGAACCAGTTCAGCGAGTCGGTCGTCGTGTCTCGCCCTGCGAGAACGAAGACGATGGCGACGTCGCGCAGGGTCTCTGGTGGGATATCCACAGAGTCGTCTTCGATCGTGGCCTGGATGAAGAGCTCGATCATGTTGGAAGCCTTGACACTCGGGTCACACGACTGGAACTTGTCGAGGCTCTTGGCGACATCACGCTCACGATACGTCGGACGATCTGTGTGGCCTCCCGGTGCGTGCGCTCGCCACCAACATCCAGCAGTCTCTGCAGCTTCCACAGCCAGTCAGGCATCTGCACGCGACGCAACACCTGCGGCAGCGCGGCGTCCATGGCGGCGTGGAGTGGATGGCGGTCGCCACTGCCCACGAGATCCATCTCAAGCCCGAAGCCCAAGTCTGCGATGGTCTCGAGCGTGACTCGTGGAGAAGCCTCGACATGTTCACGACTTGTGTGGAGCCACAGGCACCAGCGAGCCGCTCGAGCAGCCTTTCCGTGTGCTTGTGGATCGTCGTGGTCGCGACCTCGCGGAACATCCTCGCCGAGAAGAACCGCGTCGCGAGCTTGCGCTGGTGGAGGCACGTCTCGCCGTCTTGCGTGAAGAAGCCGCTGCCGATGAGCTCGCCGAGCAGCTCGCGCGCCGACTGGCCCTTGCCGAAGACGTCGTTCTGGGTCTTGGTCACGTCCTCGACCAGCGTCGGTGTCGCGATCACGATGCGGTCGGCCATGGTCGGCACGCGTCGCAGCCACGGCTGCTCCTTCGCCTCGATCGTCTTCTCCAGCAGCCACTCGCCGAATCGCGACGTGTTGCGGAAGAGCTCCACGGCGTCGCCGAGCAAGAACCCCGACTGCTTCAAGCGACGAGCGAGTTGCACGTAAGTGAGACCGTGGCGGCGAGCGTACTGCTCGTAAGCCGGACGCGGGAAGAGCACCTTGTAGGCGACAACCGTGGCCAGCGCAGCGCCGATGGCGACCTGGAGAGGCGACGCGTCGGTCAACGACGACAGCATAACGGAGACCTTGGTGTCTGCAAGGTCTTGGCGCGATTTGAAGAGGGCTGCTGAGCCCTCGGTCTCTGCTCAAGAAAAAAAAATCGAAACCTCGAAGACTGATATGTTAGCAGATGCGTTGGACCTCAGAGCTCTGGGTGTCCAACCGGTCCTTCCACGACCGGTTCTTCAAGTCATCGAGTTCAGGTTGGACAGTCTTTACGTTCGATTATTTTTTTTCTTACCACTCAAATTTCAACTTCCGACCGCCACGTCGTTCATTGCTCAGCTCGCCGGGGTCCGAGCTGGCTGCACGCGTACCAGGAGCGGGTTCTTGATGGGCAGACTGGCCGAGAAGCGGTAGCTGCCGTCGTTGGGCAGCGTGTCGAGCTTGAAGCGGCTGAAGAGCGTGGCGATCACGAGCTTGATCTCGAGCATGGCCAGGTTCATGCCGATGCACACACGCGGGCCCGCGTGGAAGCTGAAGAACTTGAACGCCGGCACCGTGAGCAGCTTGCCTGTGTCCTGGTCGATGAACCGCTCCGGGTTGAACTCGAGTGCGTCCTCTCCCCAGACGCTCGTGAGGCGGCCCATGGTGTACACCGAGAGACTGATCGTGTATCCCTTGGGCACGAACGTGCCGTCGATCAGGTGCGTGTCGCGCTCGGCCTGGCGGCCGTTGAGCGGCACCGGCGGGTAGAGTCGCAGCGTCTCCTTGATCACGGCCTCGAGGTACGTGAGTCGCTGCGTGTGATCGAGCGTGAGCGTCGTGATCTTGCCCTCCATGAGCTCGGGCACTTTGTCCCAGAGCTCGGCCCGAAGCTTCCGCTCGACTTCGGGGTGCTGGCCGATCATGAGCGAGGCCCACGTGAGCGTGTCAGCCGTCGTGTCGCGGCCACCGGTGGAGAGCATCACGGCGATGTCGCAGAGCGTCTCGGCCGGGATCGGCTCCGAGTCGTCCTCGTGCATGGCCTGGATGAAGAGCTCGATGAGGTTGGTGGCCTCGGCCGTGGGGCCCTTGGACTGGAACTTGGCGATGCTCTTGCCCACCATCTCGCCCACGATGCCGCGGATCGTGCGCACCGTCTCGCGGTACTTGCGCTCGCCGCCGACGTTGAGGAAGCGCTGCAGCTTCCAGATCCACTGCGGCGTTTGCACGCGGTGGAGGATCTGCGGGAACGCGTCGGCGAACGCCGTGTCCAGGACGTGGCCCTGGTCGCTGCCGATGAGGTCCATCTCGAGCCCGTAGCCCAGGTCCGAGATGGCCTGCAGCGTGAACTGGTGGTAGAGCTTGGAGAGGTCCACGGGCTCGTCCGCGTTGCCGCTCGCACGTTCGAGCACGGCGAAGAGCACCTCGGCATGCTTGTTGAAGATGCGCGTCGCGACCTCGCGCAACATGCGCGCCGTGAAGAACTTGGACATGATCTTGCGCTGGTGGAGCCACTTGGGCCCGTCCTGCGAGAAGAACGCGTCGCCGATGAGGTCGTCAAAGTTGGTGCGCGTGAACTCGCCCTTGCCGAACCAGTCGTTCTGGGTCTTGACCACGTCTTCGACGAGTTCGGGCTTGGCGATCACGATGCTCGGCGGCAGCGACGGCACGTCGCGCAGCCACGGCTCCTCGTGCATCTCGAGCGTCTTCTCGTACGTCCAGTCCGGGAAGCGCGCGGCGTTGGGCGCGATCTCTGCCACGTCGCCCAGCAAGAAATGGTGCGTCTTGAGCTTGCGCGCCGGCTTGATGTTGGCGAGACCGTGCTTCTTGGCGTACTTGACGTGCGCCGGCTCCTCGAGCAGCATCTTGTAGGCGAGCACCGCCGCGAGCGCGGCGCCCAGGGCCACCTGCAGCGGCGGGACCTGGTCGAGCGCCGGCAGGATAACGGAGACCATGGTGGTGGATTCTGTACAGCGTGAGACCGTAGGAATTCCGCGACTGGCGCGGTAGCTGTCGGACAGCAGGGACACGCGAAGACGCGGTCACGCACCGGGCGGATCACACACGCAGCGAGCCACACTCATCAACGTCTGTACCGCCAGAGAGTGGGATGCGCATTGACGAGTCTCACTTCGTGCGGGAAGATACCGGTACGCCACTGGTGGAGGGCAAATCTGAGATGAAGCCATCTCTGCGCACCAGATCTCTCTTGTGGTGGCTAGGCAGCCGCCACGCTGGCACAGATCCGAGCGAGACTGGGCGTGCAGAACCGAAAATGCGAGCGTTCGTGAAACCGCCGGCGCTGTGTCCTGGCGACACGATCGCGATCGTCGCGCCGGCCTCGGGTATGGCCGTGCACGTGCGCCACCGACTGCAGCAGGCTGTGGAACTGTTCCGCGCGAGCGGATACCGCGTCCAGGTCTTCGCATCCGTGGGCAAGACGCCCGCCCAGAACATCACGGATCTGACCCGCACGAGTGTCGAGCCGCTGGACGAGCAGATCTACAGCGAGCGATTCCCGACGTACTGCTCGGCGGACGCTGTCACGCGAGCCCGTGACCTCATGGACGCGTTCCTGGACGACATGCGCGCTGTCGTGTGCGCCGTCGGCGGTTGGGGCGCCCATGAGCTGCTCGAGTACCTGGACTTTGACGCGATCCGCCGCCATCCCAAGATCTTCGTGGGCTTCTCCGGCGCGACGTCGCTCCACTGCGCGCTCCAGGCTCGAGCCGGTCTCGTCTCGTTCTACGGACCGAGCGCGGTTTGCCAGTTTGGCGAGTTCCCAGCACCGATGGCGTTCACTTTGGACCACTTTTGGCGGGCGGTGGCTCGCGCCGAGCCGATCGGAGCCATTTCTGCGTCGCTTGACTGGAGCGACGACAAGACGACCAACTGGTTCACAGCCGAAGACGTCGAGTACGTGAACAAAACCAAGACGAACCCAGGGTACGAGTGGCTGCGTGGAGGCCGCGCGAGCGGCGTGTTGCTTGGAGGCTGCCTGCCTGTCTTGCTGGCTGTTCGAGGGACTTCGTTCATGCCAGATCTCACGGATGCGATCCTGTTGCTCGAGACGCCGGAGAGCGACCACGCGTACGACCAAGGAATGCCGCTCAGTGAAATCAACATGGTGCTCGGCTGTCTCCGCATCGACGGGAGCTTCTCCAAGATCAGAGGGCTCGTCGTGGGCCGCGTGTTCGGCCACTCTGAAGAGAACGTCAACGAGATCAAGCGGCTGATTAAGTACCATACACGAGACAATGAGTTCCCGATCCTGTTCGGAATCGACACGGGCCACAGCGACCCCATTCTGACGCTACCGCTGGGCTGCCACGTGACGATTGAGTCGGACAGCGACCGTTTCTGCGTCGATCAGAGCGCCGTTGAGCTGAGAACGAGCGTAAGCTAATCAACGGAAGAGATTTTGACGTGGAAAATCCGTCAAACAGCTCGATTCACCACAATCTCGACTTGATCGAACACGTTGACGGTGGCTCAGGAAGTGAGTTCTTTTGATGCGAAATCGCCCCGAGTAGCTGGGCAATGACGACAAGATTCTTTGAGAATCTCGTTAGTTTTGATATGAAATGGCGGCGATTTGATAGAATTCGTGGCGTTCTACGATCGAATGAAGCGATTGTCTTCTTCAAAAGACTCGGAGCGCCTTGCCATTTTCGCATTGGCGTTTAAGCCTTAATATGGTGTAGCCGATCGCATTGTGGCCGCAGTAAGCCGACGAACTTTCAGAATCGTATCCGGGAAAATCCATCCTCGCGAAGGAAGGGACTTCAAAAAATTGCCGTGATCTCGGGGATGTTTAAGATTTGCGAGACATCGCCACTGCTGCTGCTTCAGCTGGCAACACATGTATGAGAGTTAACGTGACTATTGGTGATCAAGAAAACCAAACCAATTAAGTGATTCAGTGCAAGCTGCTGCAAAGCGGCCTGATCCTGGTCGAAAAGGGGAAACAAACGAAGAAATTTCTGCCAAAAAATTGAATGAACTAAAGCAAGTCATGCTTTCACTTTTGACGTCAGCACAACCACTGAGTTCCTTCTACCTTCAGCATCGTTCTGCAAGTCAGGCGTATGAATTCTCGAGTTTGGAAGACGTAAATCGACTTTTGGTGTGCGGGATTGAGCGATCCATGTGTGCCAAGTCGTAAAATATTATTCTTATGCATCGGACTGCCATGCGCTCATCGGGTGTCCTCGTCCAAAGTGGCAACTGCATCTGAGGTGTTGAATTGCGGATTAATGGAAATACTCGGAAGCAATCAAATCCAGAGCCTCGCCTCCATATTCAGCGTTCAACATCCCGTGCTGCAGACATGAGTTTCCTTGGAACGCAGCCACTTGAACTGAAACGTGTAGTCCATGCCTGCTCAAGCAATAACATCCAGCACGAATGGATCGATTGGCTTGGGAGCGACTACAACTCACGGCAACTTACCCATGTGGTCGAGAGACAAAGTCACGACCACGAGAGTCCACAGTGCAAGCGTCGGCACCACGACCTTCCATTCTCTTCGCAGCGAGAACGCTAGTTGCTGGATCGATGACAGGCGTTGAAGTTGCCGGTCCATCACCCAGCAGAACAACACGAGCGAGAGGAGTTCCAGCGCCGCGTACACAGCGAGTTGGTGTAGCGAGGACATGAGCTCGTGGTCCGTGAGGTCCCGGAACTGCTTGTAGTAAATGCGGTTGGGCATCTAGGTCATGGCTGCGACGTAGATCGCTGAAGAGAACAAGTCAGTTCGCCTCCACAGAATCAATCGGACAGCAGTGTTTACCGTAAATGATTGCGACGGCTGTCTCGATAAATTCGATGAGCACGTAGAACTCGACCATGTGTAGCATTTTGAGCACGCGCGCGACGCATTCGACTCGCATCTGGTCGGTTTTGGTGAGTGGACCAGCGGAACTTCCCGTCGTGAGTTCGTCCGACTCCATCGGTACCACACGCACGTTGACTGTGCGAGGCGCCAAGCGGCGGATTCGTTGACCTGCCGAACGATCGCGACGACTTCGTAAATTGCTATCAGGGACTGGATCGTGTCCACGAGCATGATATAGACAACCGACGCAGACCCTTTGGCTTGCTGGAGGGTACTGGAGACGTACATGGCGTGGAACGCGTCGACGTTGCAGACGACGAACACCGGCGCGAGGTCTTCCATGTAGTACATGCCTTTGCGGATGAAGTTTTTGAAGACAATCTTCAGGAATGGCAAGCAGAACGACACGTGAGCTGGTACTCTTCGCCAGCCATCGTGAAGGCGCAAAAGTAGATGATATACGAAGCCATGAGGTTGAGCTGCGTGCCCTGTGAGATCCAATACTGGACAAACTTCTTGTGGGCGTCCGCGTTGGCCTTCCGCGCCGCCCAGAAAAGCAGCACGACGCTGAATGCCGATCCTGGCATCACCGACAGCTGGATACTAAACGGCGTCGGGAAGACCCAGAGCCACCCTAACACCCCGACCGTGAGGCAGTTGATCGTGGGGCAAACGAACGCGATCATGAGCTTCTGCGCTGTCGAGATCGGGAACGTCGGCGAGCTCAGGCACGTGTTCCTCGTCATCTCCGTCGCGGCGAGAAAGGTGGCCAACCACACACGCAACATTGGTGCCAGAGTTTGCTTCTCGATTCCTTCGTACGGCGCGTGGAGGTGGAGCGCGTCGACCATCAGCAGCAACACCAGGCTTGGAAGAGGCACAAGAATGAGAACAAGTGCGTTTGCAAGCCTGGAGGAGCCCTTGGCGTGTGAGAGAAGTTCATGGAAGCGAGCAATTGAGTAGCGGCCTTGGAGTTCGACTTGCACACGGTCCCAGAACGAAGAGAGTTTCTGAAGAAGCCTCATCTCACCCGTGAATCTCTTTCTTCTTAGGATATCGCGGCTCACGTTCGAGAGGTCTGTGGCTTCCTTAAGTAGTTTCAGGGACGGACGCCGAAAAGACGCGTACTATTCGTTGGGCAAAGCCGTTGCAAGTTCTGACGACACCACATGCACGAAGAAGTGTGCGCATCTGTGACTTGTGAGAATATTGTACTGGTCTCGAACCGGTTTGGATCTCATTCCATAATCACGTCAGTCTCATCATTCCATAATCACGTCAGTCTCATCTGCAGAGCGTGTCAAGGATTTCGTCGCTCTTCGGCGGTCCAGGATGGGCACGAACGAACAGCTGCGAGCTCGAACTGATGGTCGCAACAGTTCGAGTGCGAGCAAAAGAAATTCCGCGGTTTTCCCGTCGACGTCTCTGTGCCAGAGTCACCCACCAATCTCTCACTCCCCGTTCTTCTACTGGAAGTCAGTCGATTGCCTCCATGGTCTCCGTGACGCTGCCGTCGCTGGACCAGGTCCCACCGCTGCAGGTGGCGCTGGGCGCCGCGCTCGCCGGCGTGCTCGCGTACAAGCTGCTGCTCGAGGAGCCGGCGCACGTCAAGTACGCCAAGAAGCACGGTCTCACCAACATCAAACCGCCGCGGCGACTGAAAAAGTCACATTTCCTGCTGGGC
>JAADVR010000810.1:0-15283 GCA_023335855.1 Pythium scleroteichum
GATCGTACGTTCTGTAGCTCTGCTGACAGGGCTTGATATGCTCTAAATGGTATCATGCGCTAGACAGATCTCTTCAAGCACAACCGCGAGCTCTTTCACCGAAGAGCGACTGACTACACGAAACAGCATACAGCTGGCCAGCGTCTGCTGAAAACAGATTTCCTGCTCGGCGACCTCCCAGAGGTCGGCAAGAACGTGCCGCGGAACGTGGACTGGTGGTGCGAGACGGCGCTCGAAATGCAGAAGCACCCGTGGTCCCGGTCATCGCGTCGTAGCTCGCCAGCATCATGGATTGCTCGCCCGAGCTGGTCGAGGACGTCATCAAGAATCAGAACGATGTCTCTGATAAGGACGAGACATTCCGCGTGCGCTTCGAAGATATGATTGGCGTTGGCTTTGTTCCTACCGACGACTCCGTCGATCCCCTCTGGATGTTGCATTCCAGTGCCATTAAACTTTGATGACGTGTTCTCACGCTTACTCGCGGAGAAGGCCGGCAAACTCGGAGATCAGCTCAGGCGAGAGAGTGCTCGTGGCACAGTTTCAATAATGCGTTGAATCCTTTTGTGCCGATACTCAGCCAGATGCACATGCTGGGCCCGATACCACCCTACCTGCTCAGCGTGCAAGAAGCACCGAGATTGGCGAGGCAAAGACAAAGGACGAGGCGGTGCCGCTGGCAAGTATTTGCGTTTTCGTGACTTACGATGCTCTAGTCGTTGGAATTCGACCTTAACAGTGCATTAGTCAAGCTTGGCACCCACTAGCTCAGTCTCGAGCTCAGCATCTGGGTCATCCCAAATACTACGTGGCTCGTCGCCAAGGTGTTCGATGGTACAGACGGTGCGCAATTGACTCGTCTCCCGTGTCCTCATGAGCAGTTACAGCTGCCCCGGCGCACCACCCATTGTGGCGATGTCTGGTTCCCACATTGTAGATTACGGAGTTCGAGACTTTCACTTGTAGATGTATAGATACGATACTGGGGATTTCGCTTATTGAAGCGAAATCCACGGATCGTGGATGTAATAAATATCCAGAGCACACGCTATCGTAGTTCCAGTTTGAGAATGATTTTGGATAATCGATCGGGACCTAAACGAGTTGTCCATTAAATGACCTTTAGCACTGTGTTAAAGAGCCGAAACCGAACACGCTCGTCTATGGTACCATCACTTCGAATGACTTTCGGTGTGTAGGACTTGACGCAAAAGTGAACTGGATCCTTGAGTGCCCGCAACGCATTCACTCTTTTCTGTAGAATCGCTCGAGAACTCGTGCATCTCGTGAGGTCACACGGAGGAACACCTTGGAGGAATGTCTCCTATGAAACATGAAAACACTCATCAGTATCTCAGCAATGCCTAACCATGGCATTAGACACTCACGGCGTCATCGCCGTGGACAATCACGTCGAGCTCGCCGGTCGAGTCTTCCATTCGGATCACAAATGAGTAAATGAAGTCATCGTCGGCAGGTGATTTCCGCTTGACAAGGCGCTCGATTTCAGTTGGCCATACGTGCACAACTCGTGCGTAGCAGTGGTATTTGCGCGGTATCTTTGTACTCTCTAGCACTGCCTTCAATGTTGTCACTGGAACCCTCTCCATGATAAAGGTAGCCACATGAGTGTCAACATGCTGAGATATATCGTTGGCGTGAGGCTGTGTCAAATCACTCAACTCCACGTCGGCTATCTTGGACCTTGGGGGCACCGCTCCATTCATTGAATCCTCGCTGATGTTTTTCAAGCGACCCCCGACATCCGGAGTCGCTTCAGGGACGAGCATCAGTGATGAAACTTCGCGAAAATGCAGCTCGAACCATTCCTTTACGACAGGATCTTCACCTTGCTCGCACGAAACCGCAAGGTTGCGGAATCGACACCAATGGGCGGTAAGCTTCGACAAGAACCCCATCGAGTCCAAAACTAACCAACACGAATCCACGACAACTTCCATCAGAAGACCATTGGCAGGGACAAATGGCACAGCATCGGGATGACTTTGACGTTCCCGATGGAGTTTTGCATACAAGTCTTGACACGAGGACGAGTACCCTGACCCGTCCCAAACAACCATACGTGCTGCGGTAAAGTCTCCGTACGGCTCCTGTACGTGAAGTACACGGACGACGACATCAGCAAACGACTCGGCAAATTGTATGCGTTCGAGGAGGAGGGGTGCCTGAGGGCATCCTGGTGGAAGACTTGTGTCACCGTGAAGTGCTCTCTCAGACCAGCGTCTGAGACACAAGAATTAGTCCTTCGTATCCCTAAGTATGATCATTAGCACTTACGTAAGTTCGTGGAATCGCACTTCGTCGTGCTTGTCAAATGTCCAAGTCGCGCTATTCGTTAGCTGTTCGATGCCGCCAGACCCCAACTCACTTCGGCGCAGCACTAAGTAGCGAGTGGCACGAGAGCTTTCAACGAATTCGTAGTCAGAGTAGGCTTCGAAGAGCCAGGTCTCGCAACTTACTTGCACACACCCTGCAGTTTATCTTGGTATCTGTTGATTCGGATCTTGTGGAACCGCACCACGTCGCCAACATGCTGTAAAATAGAAGCAGACTGAGCGAGATGATCGTCGAACGTGATTCAATGGTAGAACGCACAAGTACTCGAGGCATTTGCTCAATTGTAGGGAGAAAAACCATCACCTGGAGAGCATCTTCGCGCTTGGGTTTGGTTTCATCGACCAAATACAGTGACATCTACAACAGACATCGACTCATTCAAGCTGAACAAAATATCGATCAACATGTACCAACACACGTAAAAATCATAGCCGTTGGAGCGCTTGGGCAAACTCAAGTTGACCACCACACCGTATACATTCGCATAACCGGGGGTGACGTGCGAGAGTTGGGTGTACATGTAAGCCGAAGCTGCCGCATTCTTGGGGCTCGTTGAAGTGCTCCCGTCCATTGCTCGCAGTGTTCGTTTCCCTCGTGGGTTCGCGGGACGTTGTCCAAACTTCGCGATTGTCTCTACGTGTGCATTATCGACCTCTGCGTTCTCCCGATATAAATGTCGTGCATGAATTGTTCGTTCCGGCTGGTATTTGAGTTGATCAGAATCGGGTATGCTTCGAGGTTCTTCGTAGGCGATCTCAATCGTCACACCCTGGGGTTTGGGCAGCAAACGTGGCGAGTGATCAGACGTCCGCTTCAGTACCAAAGCCTCCGCAACCACATAGCATCGCTTCACATCTTCCGTGTCGTGGCCGACGTCCCAGCCGTCAATCACAACTAGACCGGGTCCGCGGATATGCACTTTGTACTTCACACACCGACATCAGCATATGGGGTTTCGACACTCAGAGTAACAACAAAAACGTACATGGCGCTGGAAAAGACTGACAGCGTCAGCCCACCTGTTGTAGAAGAAGACGTAACACGTCTGGTATGAATCGTGCACCTCCACCTCCCACGCGACCACACGATCCGCATCGCGACTGCATGGGCCAGTGCCAATCGAGAAGTCGCTCACCAACTCCTGGCTCTCATCCGTTGCAGTTTCCTTTGTAGGCTTTTCGAGTGGATATGCATGCTTGACAGTTCCTTTGATCTCCACGACTCGGTCCACTACTGTCGTGGGCTTCTGCGGAGCAGTGGGGGGTAGGCTAGAGACTGACGGCGGTGCAGGCGCAGCAACAGCACTGCTCTCGCGGGTGGAAGGAGGCTCTGGCGCTGACGCTGCAGGTTTCGTTGGAACTGAGGAAGGTCGGACGCGAACGGATGGAGGTTCACGTCCATGCAACTGTGCGCTCTCACCGGCGGGAACGAGAGGTGCTCGCGCAGTTACAGACGCGCTCTCAACGACGCTGAGCAACTCGACACGCTCTTCACGGACTGGCGCGTCGAGCAGGACCACCTCTTCCCGCGACGCGGCGCTCTCGGCGTCGCTCGCAGCGCCGCCGTCCGCGTGGGGCCTGCTTGCTTGAGCACCCATATTGTCGAACTGTCAACTGACTTCGAGAATTGACAGGTCAAAACACTCTGCAAGGAGTGATATCTTCGCGTACATTATATCACATGAGATATCGACTTGTAGAGGATTTAACCATTGTCACGCCCCAGGTGAGGTCAATAACTGCAGGATGTGCTGGAACTCGAACTGCTCACGCTTCGAGCGAGCAAGAAGGCTCTGCATAAACGAAGAAGACGACAGCTGTTGAATTGTGGGCTTGACTTGAGTGAGCATGGATGCCTTGTCCAGATGTCTGCAGTGGTTAATGTATGCGAGAAGCTGGTGGAGAAGTTGCATCACGGCATTGAATCCCCGCTCGTGAAGAGATCCGCTCGGAAGTGCAACGAACAGAGTCAGCGTGTTCTCCAGAAGAACGTTGAACTCTCCAAGTAGAAACTGAGCGAAGATTCGAACGCGATCGGTCGAACCTTCCTGGCCCCCGAGTGACAGTAGTGGCAGCCGCTTGGCTTCATCCGTTAGAGCAGACAACAGGGTGGAAACAATATCTTCGAGGCTGTGCTCAACGTACTTGAGAGCACCCAGCTGGGCAAGATCTTCGACCAGATCCGCGACGCTTTGTGTATGTACAGAAGAGAAGGCGTCAAAGCGATTGTGTGCCGCGTCGGCAACACGAGCAATCACTATCTCGCGCAGGAGTGAGCTGACAGGTTCTTCAAGCTCGCAAGCCTGCTGTTCGGTCTGGTGTAGTCGCAGGGTCTTCAACCAGCCCATAGAGGAAACTCGATCCAGTCGCTTGATACCCGCTGGAGTAGAACTAGCTGTAGTCAGAGGATCCCAGTTGATCAGTTCAACACGAATGTACGGCGCATAGAGCTTAACCAGAGCAAGGTCGGTGTAAGCGTTCTTGTACACATCAGGAAACTTGTTCTTCCACTCCTGGAACCGACTGTACACCCGTTCAAGGGATTTAATATCGTCGACAGCATCTGAAAATATGTTCCACCCGGAGTACACTTCTTCTGAACTGTATGGAGCTTCATAGCGAGTTCGGAATCTCGTCAATCTGTTATCTTCGTCGTTTCCAGTAGCAAAGCTGGAATCACCGACCGACGAAGGAAGATTGATGAACTGGCGCTTGTGAACTGTACCGGTCCGTAGGATCAGATAAAGCTCGTCGTGAATATCTTTTAACCGCAACTCTCGCAGTTTTGCTGTCGAAGTTGACCAACTTGAATTCTGCTTCGCTTCTTCAGCTTCAATAACGGGTAACTTCTCGCGTAGACAAAAACTCAACCCCTTTACGTAGTCCTCAACCACCTGGAAGTACTCAAACTCTTCGCTTGACACATGGAGCGCCACACGTTGTTTCGATTGTCTTTTCTCGAGGAGCTCCGTTTCGGCTTCGAGTCTAGCAAGTTCGCGACTCGCTCGATCGCGCTCCGTAGAACCGGCTACCACTTTGCGCTGTATATTGCGCATAACTTCACCCAGTGACGAGCATGGGACTGCTTTTCGAGTTGGATATTCAGTTGCACGATCTAAGTGGGGCGCCAGCTTGTGCTGCTGGGATACATCACGACCACCTCCTCGTCGCATGAGTTCTTCTTCCCAATGTTTGCTCTGACTTTCTTCCTCCGCAACCTCGTCGTCACTTGCTGAAACTGGTTCTTCAACTTCAGTATTCTTCGGTGGGTAGTACTCGGCGTTGTGGATCCCAAACGTAACTCGCTTCTTGTTCTTCTTCTCCTGCATGATCTGGGAGTTGAGGGGTATAAAATCCTCATCCACAGCGTCTCCTTTTGTTTCCTCATCGATAAATGGATTCATCTCGCGACCAGAAGCATCTCCGTCGACCTCTATTAGATCTACGTCGGTATCAACGATCGGGCGTCGCTGTAGCACCTTCTGTTCTTTCAAAAGCGACGCGAGCATGTCCTGAGAGTATCGACTTGGCACATTCTCCGCGCCGTCGCCCCCATTTTCGTTTGTTTGAGTGACGCTGAGATTGGGACGAATCCGCAATTTCTTGGTTCTCTTGCTTCCTTGCGAGCCAAGGTCTTCGTCGAAGCTCAAGCCACCTCCCGCCGAAGCTGGTCCAGTCATGGTATCGTCGTCGCCCAAAGAGCGAGAGGTCTTTTTCGCTTTGGAGCTGAAAGCCATCGAACCGCCGGTCTTTGACTTGGCTCTCTGCGTGCGGCTGCGCATGCGTGCCAACAATGCGTCTTCGTCGTCGCTCGAGCCTTTACCGGCGCCTTCCGTGCTCACCACGTCGCCGTCGTCGAGTTCCATAGGCTCCGCATCGAATATCTTCTTCTCGACGTCTTCGTCTGCATATTCATCGTCCAGGTCCCTGCGTTTGCGCGGAGCAGCACCCGACTTCTTCTTGGTGCGGAACATGGTCACTCGGAGTAACTTTGCAGCACAATGGGGAGATCTCCATTGGATGAAACCCGTGATCAATACAGCTTTTCGACCAATCATCTCAGACAAACTTCAAAATATCACAAGGAAATCGGTTCCGCGCCAAGGATCATCACTCCCAACTTCTGCTTCGTTGGATTCCATTCCATTCCACCAGACCCGCACGACGCCGAGGGAAACGAGTGGCACGTCACGCGCAGGACCGGCGGCCATGGACAACCTTAAGAGCATGTTCTTCGGAGCGAAGCCGCGGGTGCGCTGTTCGAGTCGGGCGGCTCTGTCGATTGTGAACTGATCTCTCGGTGATGTCCGCAGGCGGTGAAATGGCTCGGCATGAGGGGCGCGTCCAGCCGCGAGGACGACGAGGACGACCACCACGGCGCTGACAGGATGTTTGTCCACCCAGAAGCAGCGACGCACGTTCTGCAGCCGCTCGGAGAGCAGCCCATCAACCTCATCTCGATCTTCGGCGCCGCGCGCCAGGGCAAATCGTTTCTTATGAACCTGCTGGCCGACCAGCAGGACCTGTTCAAGATCTCGAATCTGCGCGAACCGTGCACACAAGGCGTGGATCTCTCGGGCCACTTTGTGCCGCTACCAAAGTTCAGCGCGTTGAATGGATGCCCCGCGATTCCGTCTACGGGGAGCGAGAAACAGACGCTGCACATTGGATTCGTGGATGCGGAAGGACAGGGCGACCGCGATATTTCTTGTATGTGACAGCTTGTGGGCACGATGACACCAGTGGGGATGACCTTTATTGCTGCGTGCGTAGATGACTCGCGATTAGTGTCGCCGGTCTTGCTGTCGTCGAAAGCTGTGCTTTTCAACTGGAAGGATAGTCTCCAGGCAGATCGAATTTTAAACCTGTTGGCAGTTCTTGCGCGCGCAGCGCAAGGGATCGAACTCGCTGAGGGCGACAATTCAAAGGTGTTCGGGCACCTGCACATGTAGGTCCAGTCACATTCACAGTGGCGAAGACTGCAACAATGATTGCCTGATTCCGTCTCGCTCTTTGCCATAGCATCTTCCGAGACTGGAGCTTCGTGGATTCGAGTCCCGAGGAAGTGTTCAAAGACCTGTTTACGAAAGAGAAAGGCCGAAGCGAAGAAGTCAACGTGCGGAATCTGGCGCGAGTCAACCTACTAGAGGCGTTCGAATCAATCACCGTGTGGCTCTTCCCAGCGCCAGTCGCCAACACAGCGAACTTGAAGGACAAGATCCGTTTCGAGCAACTGCAACCGGCATTTCAGGAGAAATTGCGCGACTTGCGTAAGAGCCTCTCCAGTCAGCTTCAGCATCCCATGCGATTCTGCGGCAAGCCACTCACGGCACGCCTTCTGGCTCAAATGATGCTACCATTGGTGGACACGTTGAACAGCGACCAAGTTATTATGCCGGAATCCATTTACTCTTCGTTGGTTCGAGCGGAAGCAAAGGCAGTAAAGGACGAGTGCGAAAAGAGCATTGCGGCCTATTGTGAAGCAGCCTGTCTTGAAGAGGTGGTTTCGACGGCGGAACTTAATGCAAGTTTGCAAAAAGATATCGAATATCTGATCGTTGAGGCAATCGATAACATGAATGGAACGCCAGGCTCCGTGCAGAAGGAGATGCGCGAAGCGTTGCAAGAGTATGCTGCCAAGGAAATCCGTCTCATCCTCCAACTGAACAATGAGAAAATTTCAGAGAAGCTGTCAAAGGAAGTGGATCTGATTCTTAATAACCTGAAAGAAGAGTGCGCAAACATCGAGAAGGAAGGAATTCCTATGAGAAACGACTTGCTGCGGCGTCGCTGCACAGACTATCTTGGAATGGAAATCAATCGCCTGGAAGTTTTACCCCTTGGTGCTCAAGGCAAGAGAGGTTTGGATGCAGAGATCAAGCGTGTTCGTGAGCATGCTACTGTGCTGTTTGACAAACTGGAAGTTCTCAACGAAAAAGCTATACAGAAGGCCGGTACGGTAATCAATGAGCACGTACGAAACGGCAAAACACGGATGACTAGAGATATGCATGAAACTCTGGACAAGATCTTCTCGGAACGCTCCCCAATCACAGTCACTACATTGCAAGCTGGCCTCGAAGAACAATATCGAGACTTGATCAAAGAACTGAACGGATACGTCGACGAAAACCCCTTTTTGACCGTCAATTACCTTGACGACGTTGACCATCACAAAGCGCACCTTGCAGAAGAGCTCAACCGACGTTATTACCTGGAAATTCGCCAGATATTGAGTGAGGTTGGGTTCACGGCAAAGGAAGAGCTGGGTAAAGAAGTTGCGTCCAAACTGGATGGAAAACTTCCTCTTCTCGACGATGCCATCAAAAGATCAATCGATGATGCAGTGCAGTCTGTCAAAATCTTGGTGGCGAAACAGCTGCAGGGATGGACAGTGCTGAAGACTGATGTTGCAGCGAAGAGTATGGAACTTGAGAAATTGGGGGATGTGGTAGGTTGCTTGGGAATTATGAGACAGGCTATGGGGTTCTGATGTGCAAATTGCTGTGTAGTACGCGTATGAGTACTTGCGTCGCAATCAAGATCTCCAACAGGACGTATCCGCACGCCAGGAACAACAACAATACGAGGATTTGAGAGCTGAAATTGTCGACGAGTTGCACCGGGAACTGAAATCTATTGATTTTCCAACGACGGAGACCAAGATTGATTCAGTTTTTGTGACAACGCTGAAAGAGATGATCTCGGAGTTCCTGAGTTTGGAATCGACATGCACGAACTTCTCTGCGACGGGCTTGTTCGACCAACTTCGAGTGGATTTGAAACCGGAGCTTGAGAACCAGAAGCTCCTGAATCGGTAAGCCAAGGCAACACTTTGTTGGTCTTCGTTGATCTAATTCTTGTTGTTGGTGTTAGCCTCGCGGCGGAAAAAGAAGAAGCGCTTACACAAGCGGAGAAAGAGAGGCTGATGCGAGAACAAGAAAGCCTTCTAGCAAAGAGGAAGGAAGATCAAATCAACGGTATGAAGAAACACAGATTGTAAAACACCATGGACTCACTCTGCAAAATATGCTTAGAGTTGAAGATATACGTCCAGACATCTTTGGGGGAGCGGGAGCTGGAGTCAAAGAAACTTCAAGATCAATTGCGTGAGGAAGCTGAACGAGCTGAACAGCTTCGCCGAGAAGTTGAAGAAATGCGTAAACGAACTCGGGAAGCAGAGTTCCAGAAGGCCGAGTATGAGGCACGTGCTCGCGAAAATGCTCTTCGTGAAGAACAAGCTCGACGACATGAATCCGAACAGATGAAGAGAGAGCTAGAAGAGATGCGGCTGCGGGCAGCAGAACTGGAATTGGAACGCCAACACCTTCAACTCAGGACCTCCAGTGAAGAAGCTCGACAACAAGAAGAGTCAAGGCAGTTGGCTCACAGTTTGGATGAAGTTCGCCGTCAGGCTGCACAGCTAGAAGCGCAGAAGATGGCTTTGGAACGCCAGACTCGTGAGGAAATTTACAGACGCCAACAAGCTGAAGAAGCGGCACGTGCTGCTGCGGAAGCTGCTGCGTTATCTGCTCGCGCTGCGATTGAAGCAGCTGCTGACGAAGTAAGTCCGCTTCGAATCAAATTTCAGGCTGCCAATGACAAACGTAAGCTGTCGCAGGCGGATGTGGACATGGAGAGCGCACAACGCCCGATTGCTATCAGTGCTCCCCGAGCACCTCGTGTGTCAACTGTCGCTACGAGCGAGTACAAGAAACGTAAGATTCAGCAGCCCACCCCGCCAAAAACTACTCCCGACAAGGCAGTGAAATCGGGAAAGTCTGCTTTGGAAGAAGCTCGAGCCGCGGCGAAGGCAGAGATGGAACGTCGTGTTGAAGAGCGCGCGAAATCCCTCAAGGCGGCGGCGAAAAAAAAGAAATAACTCAAGGATTCTTTGGAGGAATTAAGGTCATAAACAATGAATGGTGATGTATTCGTAAAAGGGCTGTGCCCTGGGTTTCCCCTTAACCGAGAGTGTCTAAGTGTTGACTACTTCCCAAGTGGTGAATCGCTCCGTACGACGGCGTGCGACGCTTAATTGGCTGATCCTCGAAATCGACGGCTTTTGCGTGTCTGTGGCTCTTCGCCAAGAAAGAAAACGCAATCGCAATCAACAAGGCGACTGGAAGAACACCAAATAACGCGATGGCCCACATGACTCGTCCGCCGTGATTCTGGTAAATCCAGCCGCCAATTAGTGTTCCGATACCTCCGCCGACTCCTTTTTGCACTGCCGCTAGCAACCCGATCATCGTGCCCTCCGTTCCTTCAGGTGCTGAATCGTATACATAGTTCGTGAATGCCGCCCAGACCAAGCCAAATGTGATGCCATGCATTGCCTCCACAGGAAGGATCGTCCACGGATTCTCGACGAGCGTGTACGAGAGCAGTCGGATCGCGTATGCAGCGACGCCCATGAAGATGCACCGAGGTGTTCCGAGTCGGTCGATGATGCGGTTCGCGTGGAAAAAGAGAGGCAGCTCTGAGGTAGTTTCAACCGCGATGACGACGCCCACAAGGTTCGAGTTGTTTCCAGAGAGGTTGAACAGGTACAGGAACAAGAAGCTGTCGATGAGCTGCGCGACGATGCCGATGACGAGCACGAGCACGAACAAGAGCAGCACGTCGCGCTGCTGGAGAATGTGCGAGAGACTCTGGAAGAACTCCATCTTCGGCTTGGTGCGCTGAAATGACGAGATGTGGTACACCAGCAAGTAGAGTGAGATGCATGACAGCGTGACGACCATGTTGAAGCACCACGCGATGCCAACAGCGGCAGCGATCACGCCGGCCATGTAACCGCCGATCCCGTAGCCGACTGCGCCGTAGAGCCGCTGCTTGCCGTAGTCACCCCCGATCCGGTCGAGCATCTCCATCGCCACTTGGTCCAGCAGCGACCACGTCGGCTGCGTCTGGAAATTCGCGATGAAGAACATGATGCACATGACCTCAAACGACTCGACGTACTTGAGCACGAACATGAGCAGAGCCGCGGAGACCAAGCAGAAGACGTGCACCAGCTTCTGATTCTGGAAAATATCGGACGCAGCACCCCAGACCACGGGGCCAATGATCGAGCACACGCACGGAATCGCAAGCAGCACGCCAATCTGGAACTTGGTGTAGCCTTCCTTCGTGTCGAAGTACATCTGCGCACGAATCGTGGATGTTAGCTCACAAGTGTTGTTCGGAGCCCAGCGCACGACGCACCGGCAGGAAGGTCTGCGTCGAGAAGGCCATGTAGTGGACGAGGTACAACATCTTGAGCGGCACGAGCCGCGTCGACTCGCCGCCATCGAAGAGAAACTGGATGAGTGCGCGCATGGTCTCCGTTGGCAGCAGCACTTGATGATGCGAAGGCGAATCGCGGAGTGAGACAGCGAGACACTGCGAGCACGAGACTAGCAGCGATTACGACCGAGGCGGTCGGCGCCAAGAGCGCCACTGAGTCGTGATACGGCGTGGTGGCTGCATGGACCACGCGACAGAGAAATGTGGCTCTCGTCCGTTGCTTGAAGATCGAGCTTGAGGCCTGGGGGGTCACTCTTTCGAAAATAGACGTGCCGCGCCTGTGTAGCATGTCACTAATTGGAGCCGGTTGGTTTGCTGAAGCGTCCCAATCGGAGCTCGTCGACGCTGGTGTTGTCGACGAGGACTCGCGCTGCAAAGACATGTCTTCAGTTCTGGTCGCAAAGGGTGGGATTCAAAGTGAAGTGACGAACCAGTTCGGATCGAATCTTAACCAATCGATCCGCGCATACAAACAACCAAATTGGCGTCTTCATAATCTAATAGATGGTGCGTTGCCTAAGGTAGGCAAGCGACTACTTCTGTACACTCACCCACGGGCAATAGCTCGATGATCTGGTCGTCCGCTTCACTAATAGTGTGTTAACCGTTCGGTGGCCCTTCACGAGCGTGTTCAAATGCAAGGAAGTCGTGTAAGAAACACCAACCTCATTTATCTATTACAATACGCTCGATGAACAGCTTGTGTGATTTACACATTGTTCATTGGTCATACACGAACACTGGAGAGCGTGAGCGAGTTTCCATCTCCTCTAACCTGGCCTTCGCTGCGTAGCTGGTCTCTCCCTTCATCGCTGTCTCCTTCTCCGCGTTGGTGGAGCTATAGCAAAGCAAGTTCGTGTATTAGAACAGGCTTTGAAAGAAATATCACGCAGACATACCTTTTCAAGCCAGTAAAACTCGTTCTCTTGGGGCATGGGCATCGGGAATTGACGGTAGCTCGCTCCCAGCGCCGTGTAAATTGCTTGCGACTGCATAAGCTGTTGCGACATTGATAATGCCGGAATGTTTTGGCTATTGAACAGCATCGTGTCGCCAAGACGCATCGACTTCTCCATCCCCTCTTCTTTTACTCGACCAAGACGAGCCATGAGCGCCTCTCCTTCCTCAGCACCCACCCATTGCGGATGGTTCTGCTTGAAGTTGATGAATGAGCTCTCCATCTTCGCGTCGTTTGTGTACCGTTTGAAATCAAACTCTGCGAAACGACACACCGCACCGACATTCGGAAGCGACAGCGAGTGAGAGCGAATGAAGAGTAGTAGTTCTCGGGTCGAGTGGCGAAGCGAGACGCACAAGATGTACGGCGCCATCAAAACCGAGAGACATTCCTGCGCGAAGAGCACCGCCTTGTAGGGAAAGAGCGCTAACAATGCGTCGTGTACGTCGTATGAGCGACAGTTGCCACGCCACTCCTTTGGGAAGTAGTGGGTCTCGGCAGATAGCTGCAACATGGCCTCTTCACAATCTCCGTTCAGCAGAAACGGCGAGCTCTCGGTCTTTGTGAACGATCGCGCGATCGCAAAGATTGCCGTTGCAACAGGAAGGTACCACAACAACGGCCGTTCCCAAAGCGTCGTGTGCGCGGCGATGTCTTCTTCAACGAGGGTAATGCCTAGAATGACGGCCATAACTGAGCTCGTGCAGAATGCAATCCCACCAGCGACAACCGCAACAAGACCCCCGGGAAACATGCCAAGATACTTCTCGGCAAGCGGGTACGAACGCGCCATGCGAGCCTCCAGGGCGTGAGGCAATTCGTTGTACTCTCGGAACTTCCAGAGTGCGTAAGAGCTCCACCGCCGCGAGCCGAAGTAAAGCGACCGGTTGGAGTTCCACTCCTGCGCCGACTGGAACAAAAAATGGAAGACTCGATAAAGCAAGATGAACGGTGTGAGTGCAAGATTCAAAATGCCCGCAACCATGAAGCGCTTCTGCATCATTTGCTCGTCGCTGAGAACAGCAAGAGAGAGGTTTTGCTCAACGTCAAACATTTGATCCACGAGGCAGATATTCAGATTGGCCTCAATGTTGCGCGAGAACACGACCTGAGAGATGGATGCGAATTGGAGTCGCGGTGGCAATAACTTCGAATCCTGGAACAACGCATGGTTCATAAAGGCGATGAGGTAGTTCTCTCGCCGCATGATACGTCGCGCGAAGTCATGTGGCGTCGCGAGCAGCGCAGGATCGATCTGGAGTTTGTAAGATGAGACCTGTTTGAGGTTGCGTGGCACACTAATTGTCGGGCTGATGAGACCGAGCACGCGCGTGACGATCTCATCCCAACTCACCGTCTGGAGCATGCGCTCGTCAATGCCCAGTCGCTGCCAGTAGAAGTTTCCCATTTCGTGGGCATCACGCAGTGTTGAATAAAGCCGAGCGACGCGGGAGAGCCAGTAGACGAGGAAGATCGTAAAGTAGAACGCCACAATTAGGTTCACAAGACTCGGCGACTGAGGTCTGCACGTGAGGAAGCGCTCGAGCTCCTGCTTGCAGCCGATATTTTCACGGCACTGAATCAATTCCCGCCACTGGACGCAACCCAGCAGCACACTCGACAACGAGACGCCGAAGAGGCCTGTGAGCAGGCTCACGATCTCCACCACGGCGATAGTCCAGAAGCCTTTGTGGTAGAAGTAATTGTACAGCGTGATCAGGAAGCCGTCAAGATTGGCGACGCGGCCGTGCTCGTCTGGCGTGTTGGAGACGCGAGTCGGCGCCGCTGTCTGCCTCGCGTGGCTTTCACTTGAGCCCCCAATCATGAGTCGCGACTTGGCCGATTCGGCGAGGCCTTGGAAGAATGACGAGATCGCGGGCAGATGCACATGCGCACGAAGCGACGGCAGCGGTGCAGCCGCGGGGGAGCTGCGGCGACCCAGAAACGCTGCTGATTCGCCTTCGTCCGACCCACCGAAAGCGCGCGGCTCCCCGCCGTAAGGAGCTCCTCGGAGGTCGCTGGTGTGCGCGCTCCAGAGCTCGTCGTCATCCTCCGTAACCGCTAGGCGCGCGGCCGACGGTCCCAGCAGTGACTCGTCCATCGTACACGTGCGCGGAGCGTGAGAGAAAGAGAGAGAGAGCGGGGGAGAAAGAGAGAGGCTTCTTCGTAAGCGCCGCTTCGGTATTGAAGCGTTTGTTTGTTATTTGTTTAAAACAACGGCGTTTTTAAACGTTTAATAAACGTCCGAAACTGGGCAGAAAGTTTTTAAACGCTTGGACACTCGCGTCTCAACTTTGGTGTCAATAATGGGGAAAAGAGATTGAACCTGATAACTAAGAACACGAAATAA
The DNA here is from genome assembly GCA_023335855.1 of Pythium scleroteichum. Lineage (NCBI taxonomy): Eukaryota > Oomycota > Peronosporomycetes > Pythiales > Pythiaceae > Pythium > Pythium scleroteichum. The sequence continues at coordinate 14,957 of JAADVR010000810.1, forward strand.
TGTTTGGTTGACATACATGCTCCTGCAACACTTTGCTTATGGCGACGCAGGGGACTCAGTCTTCGTCACGACAGGGGTACAGGAGCTCAGCTGGGATGTCGGAAAGAGTGGTCAATGGGGCCTGCCTGGAACTAAGGGCTGGTTGCTCTGAGAGTTCCAACTCTGTCATGGCAAACAGGAGCATGTCGAAGCCGTCGTTGGTGGCGTCGAACTCCGCGCCGCTATCACTTCGGCGAGAATCGATGGCTTGAGTCGTGTTCGACTGTCCATTCTAGCACGCGCTTTACGTGGACCGACACAGCGATGAAACACGCGTAGGCTGTTGCC